>JAECUM010035887.1:0-31976 GCA_016617855.1 Megalonaias nervosa
ATTCCACTGACAATGTCGTTGAGTTTCATGTTAACGTCGGCTAGTTTTATGTCAACGGTTGGTTGTTCCCCCAAAAAATCTTTAATGGTTTTGTTTATATTTCGACGAAAATTTAAGAACGTTTCTACATGTCTAGAAAAAGTATTATTGAGTGTAGTCATTTCGTCATTGATTGTTTTTAGCGAAGTTGTCATAGGAATTTCCTTATCATCGACATATTCTTTTGCTGCAGCATCAAAACCATATTCTGGTGTTCTAAGATTATTAATACCATTATTATTCATATTGAGAAATGCACTCATTATACCGCCGTTGACTAATACGTACTTAGATTCTTGATCATCGACATTTTTTTTTGCTGCGGCGTCTGTATCTGCGGCTGGGTTTCCAAGGTCTATAATTCTATTTTGATTCATGTTAATGTGACCCGTGAATGAATCACCAGCTTTCTTGATATAATCGTTGACTGACGTACCGGAATCTTGTATTTTACCTTGATCAGGAAAAGTAACGATAGTATCAACAACCGCATTAGGAACTCGTATGAGTACATCTGGAAGTTGTATATTGCTTGTCTTTAATCGTCCTTGTTTATTATAAAAAAACAACGACTTCATTTTGATCCACACTTGTAATATTTAATAAATCATCGATTTCATTTCTGAGCTGGTCAAGAGTTGCATATTTAGATAAATCAGCTTGCTGCTGAGCTTTACCACGAGAAGATCTTCTGTAAATATCTACCATTATATTTTTTAATGTCTGTTTTAATGTGACAACGTAGTGTATTCATGCACGACTTTATGAGGTGGTTTTGTTGATTTTGATACAGCATCAAGTACAGCGAGTACTTCACGACCACATATTGGCGGATCAGTTAATGTTTGTGTTGGTAATGTTGAATACCAGATTGGAGTACTTTGCATGCTGCTAACATATTCTAAAAATTCTTTTGGTGGTGCTAGTCCATATGAATCAAAATAAATAATTCCACGTGGATCAATTGCATATCCAACCCAGTGGGTGCCTGGACCAGAGTTTTTATCGAGATTAATAATACCAGTTTCAATATTGTTTGGTTGTTTTGGTAATTGATCACGCATAAAAACACCTCTGAAGTTTTTTATTTTTAATTTTTTAGCAGCATCGAGTAAATCAAAATTGGACATAGGCAGAATTAATGAACTGTCCCGGGAAGTCTTAGACCCTTTCCGTACCATGAATATGGGGTCCCTAGCAATCTTAGACCGCGACCGTATGCTGGACCTGATAATCTTAGACGGCCCGGCTGTGGCACGTTTGGTGCTCTTAGACGTCTTCCGTGTTGTTTTGCCCGTGATCTTTTTTTTCAGTGTTCTGCGTGCATAATTCCCTGACCCGTTGCTTTCTTTAATGCCATTCCAGCAGCGGTTCCAACGGCGCCTAATGCAGCTGCTTTTGCAACAGTTGGGGCTGCAGCGGCTATTAATGCTGGTATAGCAGCAAGAAGAGGAAATATACCACCCGTATTAGCGATGTCTTTGATAGCGCCCGCAGAAAGATTAAGTTTTATACCTTTATTTGATTTTTTGGCTTCATTGAAGTTTCTGAACTGACGCTCGTCAACGATAATTTATTTGCCCCACTCATTTGTTCTTTTTTTAGTGATATTTTTATTCCACAGCTATTTTTGATGCTGATTGTAGCCTTTTAATCTGACCAGGAGTCAGACTAACACTAACGTGATTATATGACATTATAATATTATGAGCGATCTAATTACATGTTTTCTACTGGAGCATCAACGACTCTCATGCGACCACCAACACCTTCAAGTAACATTGATTTATCGCTGAGTATAACAGCGATTGCTCTGTAATTGGCAATAGCTCCAATATCTCTATCAACATGAGCTCGAAAATGTATATCAACTACTGATTGTCTGGTTAAATCTAAATGTTCTAGTGAAAAGTAATAAATCGGATATAAGGTTGTAAAATCTAGATGTGATGTTTGTAAACCAGTATCAATGTTTTGATCATTCCCCATAAACGACATAAGACGATGATATACACGTGCTACATGATTTTGATTAAAATTCAGTAATATATCCTCGGATGGTTCTTGATGTCCATTTATCCTTAATGAAACCTCGCAAACACCAAGTTTGTCAAATATCATAATACCTTCATCTTGATCGTTTACCCGTGCAGCATTTTGAAGCACAATGAATATATGTCGCGGTGCAGAAATTCCCTTCTGGGAGGCTATCTGCCACGTGAATAAACCATTTATATTACTCTGGATAGCATCTGTGGTCGTTGTCAACCATGATAAAATTGATTTACCACCTTGACTCATAAAAGATAGTAACCGATCTTCTTCAGATATTGTTGGAGTCATCACCGGCATCCACAATGAAAGCTTCGTAAGAATTACTCTACCAGCATCAACTGCACCAGGTCGCCAGATTGCATCATCATCAGTGGCTTTTCGCACAAGAACAACGGTATGCTTGGCTCCATAAATAACTTTCCTAATATTTCTACAAAATCCAAATATATGTGACAACAGAATGGCACATGAAAATGCTCTCCTATTACCTTTTAACATTGATTTACGTACTGCAAATCCTAAATTAAATTCTGGATTAGCACCATGAACCACCGGATTTACATCAATGTCAGCGGCGCCGGCTAAGTTTCTTGGTTGTCTTATATCATATTGTCTGTTGTCAGGGCGGTCAGAAGTATCTTTTGCAAACATCACTGATGGACCAGCCGATCTTGAATAATCATCGCTGTATCTTGCTAAACCGAATATCGCTGTGGCGACGTCGACGTCTTTCTGAATTGATTCAATATTTTTTTCCGTCAATCATGTACGTAGCGCTGTAAAATAACGCCATACTACCATTATTAACAAAACCAACAATAACATTAGCGGCGTATACAGAATTATCTGTTTTTATAATTTCACCTTCTACCTCAATGAATGCTTCAGCGGGTAAGAAATATCTACTTGTATCCTGAATTTGCAGTTCAATTCGTCCACGCTGATCTGAAATTCGTGCGTCATAAGAATAATATTGATAATCACGCGCATACTCATCTTTGAGTACTGGTGCGTCCATGTCAAATGCGGGATCAGATATACGTTTGAACATCTTTATTATATTTGCTATCGTCTAACACAAAGACCACTTCCGGAGGTGAGACCACTTCCTGCTATCAGACAAGCGGTTATATTTTTTTTTCTTTTTCTGACATTGGTACATCAGCCAACTCTGCTAGTTTTTGATTAGCAGCTTGGTTTATTATTTTGCTAATATTTGCAGGCATTGTTTCAGTGCTAGATAATTGTACTGGTTGAGGTTTTCGTCGTATTAATCGTGCTAGTCTATCCTTGATTGCTGAGAATGCCTTACTAGCAACATCACCAACAGCACCAATACCTTTTTCACGAACAACATCAATAGCTTTCATTCCCAGTTGCTTTGCAATCGGTATTGCTGTTGGGGCTATCCTTCTAAATAAACCCTGAACAACATCACCTAGTCCATCTCCGTAGGTTGTTTTGTATTCTGGTAATCGTGAGTTTATTACCCTGACCATGGCTGGTCCACGTTGAGTATTATATACAATCATTTTATTATAGTAACTGTATCTAATTATATTTAATCACTGTGGTAGTCATCGGCAATTTCATTAATGAGAGACCGATACACATTAATATCCATGATACCGCCTGTAAATAATCGTTTACAAATATCAGCAGCTTCATTAATTATTTCTGGAGAATTATTACCAGCTCGTTTTCCTCCAATGAGGAGTTCTAGTCGATCAACATCGGCAAGGACATTATTAGGACAAGTAATAACATCACTCCCTAAACCATGTCCAGTTGCAGATGGATCTTGATATTCTTCCTCATTTATTGTTTTGACTGGTTGTAGTGGCGATTGCAATTGTTTCATCATTCCTTCTAAATGTTTATCTTGTTCTAGCTTTGTTTTGTTTTATTTGTTCCATTAGTTGTAATTGTGGGGATTGTGGTGATTCAAATTGTAATTGTTGTGGTGATCGTTGTGGTGATGATGATAACTGTTGTAATTGTTGTGGTGATCGTTGTGGTGATGGTAATGTTCGTTTACCTTGTTTAGCTCTTTCTTCTAAATATTTGTGTACAATATCATCAAATCTATTAAAATTTATAGTATCTTCTTCAGATCTGATTTCCGGAATATCAGTAGCGATGCGATATACATCCTTGATCCAATCAGCACGTTTTAGAGATTTAACATGTTCTGGTTTTACATATTTTTGTCTTTCATAATATCCAAACGCGGCAATATCAACTATTTTATGAGTCCCTAACAGCAGCAATACCTTCAGGTGTAAATTTATCTATTATCTTAGTTCTGGTTTTTGGTTGTTGTTGTGGTTGTGGTTGAGCCCCAGGTTGAGCCGCTTGAATACGACCAGCAATATCAACAGGTAATGTTTCAAGAGCTCGCTGTGTTGCCTCAGTTGCTGTAACAATTTTCTGTGTTGGTTCGACAATCGGATTAAATAATTGTTTTGTATCCTCTTCAAATTCAACTTGAGATTCCTGACGTGATTGTAGTTGTTGCTGAACAGAATCACGAACGGGTAAATAGGTTTTAATTGCCTCCAGTCGCTCTCTAGCTAATCTAGCTGAGTGTGGTTCTCCAATTTTCATTATTGATAATATTTATACTGGCTGTTTAATTTATAGCCGCAGGGAGGGTGAACAACCAAAATTGAGTGACCCGGCGAGTAAACGAAACACACCATAAGAAAAAAACAAAGAGTCAACGATGAGATAACAAAAATGAGCTAACCCAAACGATTTATTGTCTGTTTTCAACCGTATGGAAATAATCTCGGTTAGAGGCTTCAGTTTAACATTATCGACTTTATTTGTCAGCCTTCGTAGGAACCTTTATTTTTTGTAAATAAGGTCTCCAGCCAAATGGTCTGTTCACACTTCCTGCTGCTATGGGATATGCTCAAGCACTTTCTTGTTATTAAGCACTGTTTCTTGTGATATGTAATATTGTTCTGATAGGTAATTATTTTGTCATGAGTCTATGAGATATTTCGACAACCTCTGTCAGTCAGTCTACTTGTCTACCTGCCTGTTGGTACGTGTCTGCTGAGAAAAGGCCATTAATGCTTCTGACAATGTTTGGCCTAGAAACCTAGATACAAGTGGAAAGAAAAATACGCCATCGAACAAGTTTTATCATTCCAACTGAAAACATATCTGATCTTGTAATAAATTGAAAACATTTAATTAGGGGACCGTTATTAAAAAAAAAAATACGTATTAAAATATATGATCTTATTATCAACTCTTTCCTGTTGATGCAATTATTATTTCCAATGATGTATATTTATCTAATATGAAAGTGTATTTGCCGTCATACGAAGCAAATCATCTGTCTCTAGTATTTCAAAAAAGAAATAGTACCCATGTCGTCTGTAGGTACATTAAGTCATTTTAATGTTTTCTCCTCCACGCTGCAGGTGAACCTAAAGTTATCTAAGAAAACTTAATGTTTCGTTATAGGTTTTAGAAAGCTTCACGCCAAATTAACATAGACGATGAGCACTTCTTAAAAAGTACATTTATTCACTTTTTCTATGAAATGTTATAATCTACAAAACAGGATTATGGCTATACTTTGCCTTGTGTATGTGTGTGTGTAATTGAGAGAGAGAGAGAGAGAGAGAGAGAGAGAGAGAGAGAGAGAGAGAGAGAGAGAGAGAGAGAGAGAGAGAGAGAGAGAGAGAGAGAGAGAGATTATATTACTGAATGTTCTCTTGAGCTTTAACGACTGGGTGGTTAGAATGCCGGACTCGTGAAAGAAAGGGTGCGGTTACGAATCATGCCCTCTGACCAAATCAGTTGAATTTGATTTCAGGACATTGATATTGATCTTGGAAGAAAATGATCTACTTGATCTTTCTTGGGTAGATTGCAAATATTATTTAATAGACTTGACCTTGCCTGCAGCTTTGAATGTTCTGGAAATGAATTATTGACCTTTTTCTTGGTCCACTTATTGTGTATTTTGTGTTTTTATTAAGGCCCTTTACCTCACGGTTATTCATTCAGATCTTAAGATCTGGAGTGGAGTCATGATTTAAAATGTGTTGAGTTACGATTTTAGACGTTATATTTAAAATATGCATTGAAAATACAAAGTGTTCGTTCATACTTTCGAACTAAATCGCAATTGAGGGATTATTGTGAATTCATCCAAAAACTATTGGGATTACATCACTGTGTACATCATGATTGTTAGCACAACGGCACGTTTCAGGTCCTTGATTCATCAGCATATTCAAGACTGAAATTAATTCTGAACACTACTGCAGTTCATTCTGAACACTCTATACTTTAAGATTTATAAGAGAAACCTTGGACTATGTGGGGTTGAATTCACAATACTGTACGATCTTTTTAAATTTTCACTTGATAGTTTAGTTCAGTTTTATGTTCAATTCCATGTCACGCTCCTTCGCACTTTGATTATAGGCTGCCAGGAATCGGACTAACTCGTTTTCACCTCGGCGTAATCAATGCGTTAATTCTAAGATTACATCGTTGCGCTTCAGAAACATTTGGATGTATATATGCCTACAAAGATGGACCTTGTTTTCTCTTTCAGAAGTACCAAAAGTATCTAGAAGATATGACGTCAGGTGCACGGCGAGTTCCTTCAACATGCTTAAGAAATTTTGCTCATCTACAGATTTATGTTGATTTCTGTGTGAATATGCTATTCGCTCATGGGATCATGGGATATTGAACAGATAGTCTGTTACGATTTAACTCCTACTAGAAACATTTACAAAAGACGTATGAGATGTACAGTTAATATATTTCATAGAGTATTGAAAAAGAGTATCCCCTTCATTCGGTTTTAAATACTGGACTTTCGAGTGTGTCAAAATCATAATAATGCGCGGATTAATCAAAACCGTGTTCTCCTTGAAACATTGGTAGATAGGATTACCTATGATCAATATAACGTGGTATGCAATGCATATTAAATTTCCGGGAAAGCAGCAACGTCTGATCATTGACTGCACTGTAGCCAAATTTAAATAGATTGTAGTGATTAGCTGTGATAATCTAGCTTTACATTTGATTGATCGACATCTGTTTCATTGATTCTGTATTCTTGGAGAAAATGGAATTTGTTTATAGGAAGAAAACTAATCGTTTTCAAGTCATTAGTGTGTAGTGTTATTCTCTGTCCTGTTTAATGTACTACATAATATTTTCTTTGTGAATATTGCATAGTAACATATAGTCTCTGAAGGTGCATGCTATATTCTTCCTAGACAAAACGCGCTATCGTAATGCTGTAAGCTGGAATTCATAAAGATATTGACACAAGCATTCGTTTTTGTATCCCTGGTAAATCCCTTTTCATCCTAAGGCTTTCAAACGTGTGCATGACTGTTAGTATTATCATTAGATACAGACAATCGAAGGCTGTAAGATAATGTTAATATTTACACGTGTGTCTGTATTGTTGACTTTCGACATGTAGTTTTTAATAAAACATTTATTAGAGTCAATTTTTGGATACATTATTGTATATAGATTTTCAATCATTACATTGGAGGTTCCATCGTATTTCACTATGCACTTTCATTTTTTTAGTTTAGTTTATTTTTTCACTGTAAAAAAACACCAAGGTTTGATTTAGATGTGCAGCCAGTGGAAGATGTAAGGTGTTGATTTTAAGCAGTTTAAAAACACATGTACTAATAAATTTTGTATTTTTTAAAATTTCTCTATTTAAATAAATACATTATTTTCTCCTTGACAAATTTTAATTATAATTATCTAAACCTATTCACCTGACCTCATGTATTAAGCGAAAAGATCTATTCATTAAATATGATTACGCAGTATCGTCGTTTAGAAGCAAATATCATTTAAACAGAACCTGTCGATTTCTTCACAAAAAAATTAAACTTCCGTTTGTTTAATTCGGAATTTTCCTCTTCCTTCTGTGGCTAGCAAGGGCGTGCTCTTTAATCACCGCAATCGGATATCTTAATTCCTTTTCTAGTTTAGCAACGTCGATGATAGACGCTCCGGTATCTTTAATTGTTTCTGCCCACGCATTTATATTTTTACGTCGCAGATCCGTTAAACCATTTCCGCGTATCGCTTCTGCGAAATGTTCTGTAACTGGCTCAGCTACGCAATTTAATCGGGAAATTTTCATCGGTTTGAGATCTTCAACGTTAGGTTTATTATTTATCGGATATAACGCATAAACAACTGCAGTCACAGGATATGTTCGTTCATAATAAGGCTTATCAATGCCAATTAGCGTACCCGGTCTGGAATTTTTATTTATCGTGACAACTCTATTTCCAGTATGAAGTCGTACAGGGTCACGTTTGTCACGGATAATCCACACGTCGTCGTCTGTCTGAGTGATAAATTGTATTAGAGTATTATACCGTTGATCGCCTTGATGAATATCAAGGTAGTTAATAATTTCTCTCGAGCGTGAATCATTCACTGTAGCATCGACAATATTACTGATTCTGAATGTTGACCACACATGAGCCGCACCATCGTTGTGAAATTCTTTTTTGGTTTCACGGATACGATCAGTTATATCTATGTTCATCAAAGCCAGATCTTGCATCGGAAAATTAAATTTAGGTTTCGATAATCTGTCAAGATCAAATCTGGCTCTAGAAGGCTTAATTGCCGATAATCTCTCAAACTCATCCATGCTATAATTAAGGCAAATATGTATGTTTAATTAAACTTTAATTATATCTATAATGATTCAAGCAAACGATAAATGTAACTGGCTCATGATCGGATTTTCATCTCGTTGTAATAAATTCTGCGTAAATGAATTATGTGGTTATCACATGCAACGCTTCAGGCGTAGAAGTGTTGGACCAAAACCGTGCTTACGGTGCGATGTTGGAGTCAGAGGAGAAACACGGTTATGTGTGCAATGCGGTGGTAAGCGACACAGAGAGCTGTAACGATATCATGATAAAAAATATGATGCCCTGATATCTCCCATAAAAACCGCCGAAGACTATCTCGCCAGATTTTCAAAATAATCATTTGGACTGTTACGACCCTGTAGTCAAATTACATATGTGTTAAAATTTAAATTCTTCTAACTCTTTGTTTCATTTTTATTTTATTTTTATGCCACTAAATGTTGTTATTATTATGGTGATGATTATGTTAGCAAGATCTAATAGTATGTTAGAAACATCGTATTTATTTAAAACGTAAATGTGACTCGTGTAAGCACGAGCTTTGTATGATAGTAAATTCGTCGCAAGTAAACATTCAGCAGTAGCTATGTAAATGATTGGCTGATACTTGTTTAGGTTTTCGTAATGTCCAGATGGATTGCGAAATCACACGTGTCTTTCGTCCGTGTGTACATGTAATGACGCATTAGCTTGTTTTAATTGCTCAGTTACCTGTAAGAAATTTTAGTGATAGTCATAGTCGTGGTCAGTCATAGCTGAGAGTTGCATCATAACATCTTACAGAGTTTCCAATACCTTAAGGAAAAGGTATTTCTGTGCTGGAAAGAGTTGTGCATTCGTACAAAGAACAACACGTGTGTTGTTAATGGTGGTAGCTGTATTTCATCTACTTTCTAAATAATTGTTTTCCCTGGAGAACAACACTACTGGCTTTGGACAAAGTCATTTGATGAAATTATTTCTAAATCGGAACAGAACAATACAAATTGTGCTCTACAGTGAAAATTCTAGACATTCTGTGTTAGCTTTCGTCTGACGTCATCATCCGCCATCTTGGATCGGAACTGAGATTCAGACTGTATCAATTTAGAACTGTTTATTCACAGGACTTATGTGTTTTCACAAATTTAGAACATATATTTGGATCTTCTTCGTAAATCGTAAGTCTTGTTTCGCCTATTTACGTTTTCACCGTGTTTTCTAGGGAAATAAATTATTTTTGTTAAAATTTACAAAGCTTGTTGTCTTCACTCTTTCTTTGTGTTACTTTGAACGAGCCGATACGTAACATAAAGAAATTGGGGGCTTGTCCGGTATGGATCTATGAAATTGGCTGATTTATGAAATTGGCTGATATATGAATTTGGCTGATATATGAAATTGGCTAAAAATTGAAATTCCCCTAGTTCAAATCCCATTTTATTTGAAATTTTAGTAAAAACAACAGGCTTTCGTTCACAGTGTTAACGATGGAGAGAGTTCTTCTTCAATTTGAAACAGTTGTTAAGAATTCGAAATGTCCAAGGGAGAATTGGACTCAATTATTGCAGAGTGTACTTTGTGGCAAAGCCAAAGATATCTACATGTCCCTGTTAGTACAGCATAGATCTGACTATGATATGGTTAAGGAATGCCTTTTGAAGGGTTATGTATTAGTCCCTGAGACTTGTCGGCAAAGGTTCAGAAACTATAAAAAAGTAACTAGACACACTTCTGTTGAATTTGCTACAGAAAAGGAACAGTTGTTCAAGAGATGTTGCTTGCCTGAGAAGACTGAACATGATTATGAAAGACTCGAACAACTGAGATTACTCGAAGAGTTTAAAAACTGTATTCCTAGTGATATCAAAAATCACCTTGAAGATCATAAGGTTAAAACCTTGGAAAAAGCTGCTATAGCTGCTGATGAGTATTCCTTAACTCATAAAGTTCCTGCTGTAAGCAAACCTTTCACTCAGCAGTCTACTGATATTAAGGTGTTTCAATCAAAAAACGACTCTGAGTGAAACTCAATCTGGCACAGATTCTAAACATCAAGCCTCTGAGAGACTTGATTCAAAATCCTTGTCTCTACCTACGTGTACCTATTGCCAAGAAAAAGGACACGTCATTTCTGATTACTTCAAATTGAAATATAGGCATCAGAATCAAGATAGACCTATCCCAAATGCTCTTATTTCTAAGAGGTCAAGGTCACGGTCGTGTATTGAAAACAATACATTTGTTGGGTTTGAAAAACCTCAGTCTGATTGAGTCATGGAGAATTTTGAACCATTCATGTCGAAGGGTTCTATATCACTCTTGGGTGATTTGGCCAATCCTATCCCTATTAAAATTTTGAGAGATACAGGAGCTTCTCAGAGTCTTTTAGTTTCAGGTATTTTACCTTCTTCTGAGAAGACCTGTTCTAATGAGAGTGTTCTCATTCAGGGAGTAGAGTGCGGCTTTGTTAATGTTCCTCTCCATTCTGTTAATTTGTCATCAGACTTAGTTTCAGGACCTGTCACAGTCGGTGTAGTGTCTACTTTACCCGTTGAGGGCATTCATTTGTTGCTAGGCAATGACTTAGCTGGAGATACGGTTGTGGTTAATCCACTTGTAACTGACAAGCCTTCCTTGGATCAGAAAGTTGATCCTTTTGAAAAAGAAATCCCTGATTTATTCCCAGCTTGTGCAGTGACCAGAGCTATGGCAAAGAAAGCTCTTGAGAATGATTTTGATAAGGAATGTATTCCTTTAGCTGACACATGTATTGGTCAGGCTTTTGATGAGGTCACTTTCACTTCTAATTTGGATCAGTCAAAAGGTATTGATCATAGTGATCCTCTTTTGAATACTCATTCTCTTTTATCTGATCAGGGTGATAAACGTCAATCACTTGTCGTCGAACAGGAGAAGGATCCTGAGATCTCTTGTTTGTTTCAGCGGGCCCTTAGTGAAACTGAAGCAACTGAAGTACCTGTCTCTTACTTCATAAAAAATGGAGTCCTTATGAGAAAGTGGAGACCTCCCGAGGTACCTGCTAGTGACGAATGGTCAGTAAAATATCAGATTGTAGTTCCGAAACCTTACAGACAGGAAATACTTAGTTTGGCCCATGAAACCCCTATGGCTGGTCATTTAGGGATAAATAAAACGTATCACAAGATCTTGACTCACTTCTATTGGCCAAAAATCAAAAGTGATGTTTGCAAGTTTTGTAGATCTTGTCATACTTGTCAAATTGTAGGAAAACCAAATAAAAAGATACCTAAAGCTCATCTGCAACCAATTCCTGCATTTGACGAACCATTCAGTAGTACTAGAATTATGGTAGATTGTTTTGATCCCTTACTAAAGACCAAGTTAGTTAACCAAAATTTGTTGATCATCAAGTGTGCGTCAACAAGTTTTCCAGAGGTAATTCCTTTGCGGAATTTTGCTCAATTTGGCCTTCTCAAATTTGTTCAATCTGGTCAAAGGTCAGATTTCAAGTCTGGTATGTTCCAGCTTGTTATACTTGAATTTGGCATTCAGCAGTTCAAGTCAAAAGTGAAACTATGGTTTCACCAAATTTTACTAGAGAGAATGTTTGAGTCCTGTAATAAACTCCATTCTCTCTTGCTCATTCTGAAGAATTTTCTTCAAGTTAGATTTTATGGCCCTTACAAAGTAAAGAAGAAAATGAACGAGTTAAATTATAATTAGTACTCTGGTCTAAGTAAATTAATGGAGTACTACTATTTTCAAAGAAATAGCCAAGTAAATCATGCAATTAATTTAGTTGTACCTGTCCCACCAACTGAGGATTTGAATGAAGGCATTCAGTTGGATTCTACTAATCTTGTAACAACAAGTCTCCGGAATTCGGAAGATATGGAAAATCTAGACCAGAAACTTTCTCATTTACAAAACCAAGAAGAAAGTGAACTTAAACAAGTATTGTCTGAATATGAGCACTTGTTTCCAGATGTGCCTACAAGGACAAACAAAATTGTTCACGACGTTGAAATAGTAGATTCGAAACCCATGAAACAACACCCATACAGAATGAATCCTTTTAAACAGGAATACATGAAAAAAGAGATTCAGTATTTGCTGGAAAAGTATTTTATTGAGCCCAGTAAGAGTGATTGGAGTTCACCGTGCATTCTTGTTCCGAAACCGGATAAAACTTTCCGAATGTGTACGGATTATAGGAAGGTGAACAGTGTGATTAAAACAAAGTCATTCCCATTGCCAAGAATCGACGATTGTATCGACAAAATTGGAAATGCCAAATACGTCACTAAATTCGACCTTCTGAAGGGTTTTTGGCAAATTCCATTAACGGAAAGAGCAAAAGAAATTTCGGCATTTGTGACTCCAGATGGACTCTACCAGTATAAAGTAATGCCATTTGGGATGAAGGGTTCTCCAAGTACTTTTCAACGCCTTATGAATATGATTACTTCTGGTCTAGACAATTGTGATGCCTATATTGATGATGTCATCATCTACAACAACACCTGGAAAGAACATCTAGCCACGATTCGGAAGTTCCTCGACAGACTCACGGATGCAAATTTGACTATTAATTTATCTAAAAGTGAGTTCTGCCGTGCGTGTGTTACTTTTCTAGGACATATGGTGGGACATGGTCAAATTAAGCCTATAGATGCTAAGGTCAGGCTGTTTCTGAATTTCCTGTGCCTGTCAGTAAAAAAAACCAGCTGATACGATTTTTGGGTATGGATGGGTACTATCGCAAATTTTGTTCTAATTTTTCTGATATTGTCGAACCTCTGACAAACTTGTTGAGAAAGAAAAACAAGTTTCTTTGGACTGGAAAGTGTCAAGAGGCTTTCGATAGATTAAAAGCCATACTTAAAAGTGCACCAGTTTTAACAGCTCCAGATTTCAGTCAACCATTCAAACTGTCTGTGGATGCAAGTGATGTTTGGGTTGGAGCAGTTTTGCTTCAAGATGACAAAAACGGTGTAGAACACCCAGTGTGTTACTTTTCTAAGAAATTAAATAAACACCAAAGAAACTACTCAACAATCGAGAAGGAATGCTTAGCTTTAATACTGGCATTACGGCATTTTGAAGTTTATATCAGCTCAGCTCCTTCTCCGGTTGTTGTGTTTAGTGATCACAACCCCCTTACTTTCATCAGCAGAATGAAAAATAAAAATCAAAGACTGTTGAGATAGAGTTTATTTTTGCAAGAGTACAATCTTGACATCAGGCACATTAAAGGAAAAGATAATTGAATTGCAGACGCACTTTCCCGTGTATAGAAATGTCATTTTTATATACACCTTTGTGTAGATTCATAAGAGTTCTTCTCATGTAACTGTTTTTTTTTTTTTTTTACCTCATGCATAATTTACATCTGGTAAATAAAGAAAGCTTTATTACATAAATCTTTCTTTGTTCTTTATGGGGGAAAGTGTTACGACCCTGTAGTCAAATTACATATGTGTTAAAATTTAAATTCTTCTAATTCTTTGTTTCATTTTTATTTTATTTTTATGCCACTAAATGTTATTATTATTATGGTGATGATTATGTTAGCAAGATCTAATAGTATGTTAGAAACATCGTATTTATTTAAAACGTAAATGTGACTCGTGTAAGCACGAGCTTTGTATGATAGTAAATTCGTCGCAAGTAAACATTCAGCAGTAGCTATGTAAATGATTGGCTGATACTTGTTTAGGTTTTCGTAATGTCCAGATGGATTGCGAAATCACACGTGTCTTTCGTGCGTGTGTACATGTAATGACGCATTAGCTTGTTTTAAATGCTCAGTTACCTGTAAGAAATTTTAGTGATAGTCATAGTTATGGTCAGTCATAGCTGAGAGTTGCATCATAATATCTTACAGAGTTTCTAATACCTTAAGGAAAAGGTATTTCTGTGCTGGAAAGAGTTGTGCATTCGCACAAGGAACAACATGTGTGTTGTTAGTGGTGGTAGCTGTATTTCATCTACTTTCTAAATAATTGTTTTCCCTGGAGAACAACACTACTGGCTTTGGACAAAGTCATTTGATGAAATTATTTCTAAATCGGAACAAAACAATACAAACTGTGCTTTACAGTGAAAATTCTAGACATTATGTGTTAGCTTTCGTCTGACGTCATCATCCGCCATCTTGGATCGGAACTGAGATTCAGACTGTATCAATTTAGAACTGTTTATTCAAAGGACTTATGCGTTTTCACAAATTTAGAACATATTTTTGGATCTTCTTCGTAAATCGTAAGTCTTGTTTCGCCTATTTACCTTTTCACCGTGTTTTCTAGGGAAATAAATTATTTTTGTTAAAATTTACAAAGCTTGTTGTCTTCACTCTTTCGTTGTGTTACTTTGAACGAGCCGATACGTAACAAGACAAATAATGTTAGTATACAAATGGAGAAAAATGAATTTGTGAAGCATCCCATTATCAAGAATTATGACGCATCCAGGGATGGTATCATCAGAAACTGTTGATTAAAGAAACCAGTCGGTACTGACAATGGTACTGGTTATCTCAGATTCCGTACTGGGGGGAAAAATTATTTCTCACATAGATTCGTATTCGAATGTCTTCATGGACTGATCGAAAATGGACTTGTAATCGATCATATTGACTGAAATTGCAAAAATCATAATTTATGTAATCTTCGAACTGTTACGCAAAGTCAGAATTGTAAGCTTGGTGAAACCGGTTTGCACAAAATGTTTGAAAAAAGGGCTATTAAGTCTGTAAATGCGGAGACAGGCCAAGTATATATATTCCCTTACATAAATTTAGCAGCTAAATATTTTGATATTTGCCCGATTCAGGTACAACAAGTTGCAAATAACATACACAAATCAGCATTTTCGAAAACAAAAAATCAAGCAAAACATACCGTTCCAGTACGCTGAATAAAATAAGTTTAAATTATCTGCAAAATAAAAGCGAAACAACTCTGTCCTCGCTAACAGAGCAATCAAGCAGTTATCCCGCTTGATCTTGCATAATATTACAGACTGTTATTTTTTTTTTTGTGTCGCCGTAATGTAGTTATGTATATTTCTGCTATATGAAAACCTTAGTATCTGCAATAGACTGTTGTATTCGTGTTGGCGAATCAAAACATTTTTATAATAATTAGAATGATTATAGAGCGATTCCACAAACAAACGACAGAACTCTCAAAAAGATCTTCTCAATTATGTGAAGGGAAATAACTTCGTTAGGTAAACAACAGGGGTATATACACACAGACATACAAACATGACAAGCGTATATACACGCAAACATAACAGGCGTATATACACAGACATAACTCTGCGAGTTACATACACATAGATTTCTCTCTCGTGGAATAATCATATATGTATCATGCAGCAATGGTTTTAAAATACGTGTATACAGGCGTGATGTTCCAGTAAATTCGATCGCGCGTAACTGTCGGTTATATACAAACATATCTCTCTCTCTCGTTGAATAATCAGTGATGGTGTGAAGATACGTGTATACAGGCGTTATATTTCTGCAGACTGTATACAGTAAATTTAAGCCTTTGTATCGATCCTCGCACTATTGTATACACAGTTCTGGTTAGCTCGAAAATATAATATTGTAACCAAAGGCAAAAATGTATAAGATTGTAGATTTCGCGATTTATTTTATATTTTATTCAGAATCTGTTGGGTATATGCTAATCAGGCATAGGAATTTCCTGCTAGGTAACTATTAATTATTTTTGAAACATATATTCGTAACTAAAGTTCGTTGTGTCGTGGTTAGCTGGGCTGACTCTCACACTAGAGGTCTTGAATTCGAATCCCATGACTGACATTGTCGGTGGAGACGATTAAGATGCCATTTTTCTTAATAATTGGGGGCGCCATCAGCCCCAAGAGATTTCATGCACCCCTTCACCACGTGAAACAACGTGGTGAGTGCCGTTTTGCACCTACCACGGGGTTTGATTGGGAGGTTACATGAAATCGATATGTCTAGTCAGCCCTCTGAATTTCTAATATTTCGTTTCGCACATTAGGAATTCGCTGGAGTGTGTGTCTATGCACTGGCGCCCCTAAAATAAACAGCAGGGTGATGTGAGCTCGTAACCTTGACACTGACGGGTTCCCCACACAAGGATATTCAGAAAGAATGTTCTCCGGACGAAAAACCTCATGGGGTGCCTGTGGATCATAAGAGAGACTTTAACCAATGAAGAGTGCCACGTTGATCAAAGAATCAATGATCAACGAATCAATGATAGGACTCTTAGGACTTCATGGTTAAGGTTTTACTGGCAAGGAAGGGACCTCCGCGGAATGGTAGACCGATCGTCAAATAGTTGTAATGTAAAATATATTAATTTATTCAGAAATAATATTTATATTTTTTTTTCATTCAGAAATATATTTATATTGATTTTCATTCAGAAATAATATTATATTTAGTTTCATTCAGAAATATATTTATATTAATTTTCATTCAGAAATATATTTATGTTATTTTTCATTCAGAAATATATTTTATTTAAACAATGCTTATTATATAATGTATTCTCAAAATATTAATGTTATTATTGTTTCTATTAAGCAATTACAACATGACGGTATAAAAATATCTGATGAACTTGATCCTGAAAAAAATGCGTGATTTTGAATCATTACAATCTCGGAAATGCAAAAGCAGATATACGTTACCCTCCGATTATAGATTCATAAAGTTGATCCAACAGCCGATGTTAATCACTGACGGCAATTACAGACACACAGGTAAAATTATTTGTTCCCCTTTCACGCACAATCGAAAAAGTTAGATCACAATTATCTCACGAATAGGAAACACAATGGCTTGTACACGCTCGTGTAAAACAGTTGAGAGATATTGTGTCGATGACGGATTATGATTCATTGGCAAAAGATAGTGACGAGTGTTACTCTACCCACAATACGAGTGAAAATGAAAATGAAACTCACTGTGATACCAACCAAATAAGAACGATAAATCATTACTGACTACAAAGCAAAAGGGATAATTCATTTCTGACTCCCTTGACGATGTCAAGAATATAATCACGGACTAAGTCAAGGGTAAAAAAAAAATATTTTATTTTGATAATGATTTAGAATCAGATTTATTTTTTATTCAGAATAACATTTTAATCAAGCATATTCAGATCATTTATTTGGTATCTTTTTTTTGTTTGTTTTCCCTACGATGACATTCTTGGAGTTTTATGAACGTGAGATCCCTGATTTTATCAGGGCGATCACGTTCTACGATGACGCTCTATGAGCGTACATACAAATTTATATTAAGCGTTTCTGACCTCAAATCCAGAATGTGTCCATGTTGGTCAGTAAGTTTAAAATGTATCCGCGAGAAGAGTGGAATATGACATTTTAAATAAACAACATTGATTGGTTCTGATACAATCAGATACCCTGGGGCTACATAAGGTGTAAATGAATATAGAATGTATCCCTGTTGGGCTTGGTTGGATTTTTGCAAATCTACTTGATAACTACCGTCGATGATGTCACAAGCAAAATTAACTGCGATTGTTGATGTTATATTGACGATGCTTGGTGATATATGCTTGCCGCCCCCATATGGATCGTTGTTGTTTCGGAAACTTCCTGGTAGCGGAGCTACTTTTCTCCATGCCTCCATAACTTTTGGAAAGTTTTCTCTGATCACATCACTGACTGATGTTTTCAGTTCAGTATTATCAAACCCTGGAAAAATAAATGTTTGTAACTGTTGTTCAGTTATATTAAACTATTTAGGAACTTTTTGTGATCCAGCGTTATTAAAGAAAATTCTAATGCTTCTATTGGCGCTCTGAAGATGATCCGCAATTGTATTTAAGATCTTTATTGTTTCGATGATTTGTTGTTTTGTATCCTCGGAATAAATATGTGTTATACTTCAAAATATTTTTTTTAGATCATTGAGAAATCTTGCATGTTCAGACTTTATATACTCCGAGTTAAGATTTTAAATAATTTCTGTTAACAGGTAATCCCCCACTGGGGTTAACAGAAATTCTTGTTGTTATTATACGTTTTTCTTTATCATATTATACGGTGATTAAAACCTGACCAGTTTCATCATCTGTGTACTGTCGTGTGGTGTATGGGGTTTTTAGGGAGGGGTAGTACCTCTGGCGGGGTAGCAGTCGTATTCCCATGGGGTAGCTAGTCCACCTTTGGTCCCCATCTGTCACTCAACTCTCACCTGTGGCTCCCAGTAGCTGTAGCATGCGCAGCGGCCACACCACTGGCAACGGCTTCGACTGGCCGGCTAAACCAGGTTGAGGGTAGCCGTCGGGTCTTAAACCCTCGATTGATCTAGGTTTGTCTACCTAAGCATGTGAAGACTGGACCCAGCGTACTGCGCGGAGGAACCACCAGCTGGTCAACGGGCAGAAAGGCGGAACGCGACGTGGAACGCGACTAGGGCACAGTGAGACACCATTAGACACTGTTGGCCATCCACTGCACCCCCCCTATCTCCAGCCGTCTCGACTCTGTCTTGCCACTGGACCCAGATATTCGGAGACGAGAGAGTGAGGTCGACGAGTGCGCAACTCCTCCTCACTGAAATCCAATTCTCACGCGCAAGTCATGACTTCACCAGATCATTATCCCATTCCATCATCCTGCAAGTCCTGCGGCGACGGGGAAGTGGCGAAGCGGCAGGTGTGGATTCACTGGCAGCAGTAGTAACAACCCTGCACGCAGGCTGCTCAGGCCATAGGGTCGTCTTCCTGTGACCGAAGTAACATGGGAGTTCGGCAGCCACCTGAGCGTCCGAGCAGCCCTCTTCAGGATTACACTGCTCGCCTCCACAGCAAGAGGAAGGGACTAGAAAAGGTGTCCTAAACATTGTCTACTTCATCTTACACTGGCCAACTTATCGCAGCTGGCGGGGATCCCACTCCAGCGGTAAGAAAACAAAGAAACAGATCAAGGTGACAACTCTCACCTTAGACGCATGGAACGTGCGCACGCTCATGGATCGTGCCGAGACTGAAAGGCCTGAAAGACGGACTGCTTTGATTGCCAGAGAGCTGAACAGGTACAAAGTCCAGATCGCAGCACTCAGCGAGACCCGATTTGCCGACGAAGGTCAACTGTCAGAGGTAAATGCAGGCTACACCTTCTTTTGGATTGGACGCAGCGTGGAAGAACGTCGCGAGGCTGGAGTTGGGTTTGCCATCAAGTCCAACCTAGTCAACAAGACAGTCGGCCCACCTAAAGGCATCAACGATCGTCTGATGACCGTTCGACTGCCGCTCCCAAGAAAGCGATATGCCACACTAGTCAGCGCCTACGCCCCAACACTGACAAACCCTGATGAGATCAAGGACAAGTTCTACAATGAACTGAGATCCACTATTGCTGCCGTGCCCAGAACAGATAAACTCATCATCCTTGGTGACTTTAACGCCCGGGTTGTCGCAGATCACACCTCATGGAAAGGAGTGCTGGGAAAAAAATGGGATTGGCAGATGTAACAGCAATGGCCTCCTACTGCTGGAAACTTGTGCAGCGTACGAACTGCTCATCACTAACTCTGTCTTCCGCCTACTACTTCGCAACAAGACGTCATGGATGCACCCACGCTCCAAGCACTGGCATCTGCTCGACTACGTCATAGTGCGACAGAAAGACAGGCAAGACGTCAGAGTGAAGAAGGCTATGTGTGGAGCCGAGTGCTGGACTGACCATAGGCTAATCATCCCCAAACTTAACATCAGGATACAGCCTCCTAGACGTCCTCAAGGAAGCAAGACGCTGAAGCGACTGAACGTCTCCAAGCTGAAAAACGATTCAGTGAAGCAATCCCTTGCAGACGAACTAGACAACAAGCTGGAAGCCATCACTCTAGGCTCGCATGATGTAGAGTCTGATTGGGCGTCCCTACGGGATGTTGTCTACTCCACCACCGCCGATGTGGTAGGCCCTACCACGCGCAAGCACCAGGACTGGTTCGATGATAACGACGATTGCATTCAAGAACTGCTCGACGAAAAACACCGCACACACAGAGCGCTGCTAAATGACCCGAACTCCACATCTAAGAAAGCTGCATTCGCCAATATCAGAAGAACAGTTCAGAGAGAACTCCGACAGATGCAGGACACATGGCTGAGCAAGAAGGCGGACGAGATCCAGTCGTATGCAGACCGCAATGACATGAAGAGGTTCTACGAGGCGCTCAAGACAATCTACGGTCCCACTAAATCAGGATCTTCCCCTCCTCCTCAGTGCAGATGGGAACACGCTGATCACTGATAAGAAAGAGATTCTCAAGCGCTGGGCAGAACACTTATACAGTGTCCTCAACCGTCCTTCCTCCATCAACGCTGAAGCCATCGCTCGCCTGCCCCAGGTCCTAACCAACGCTTCCCTCTCGGATTCGCCAAGTTTCACAGAAGTAGAGAAGGCAATTAAAAGTCTATCCAGTGGCAAAGCCCCGGGTTCTGACTCCATCCTGGCAGAAGTCTACGCAGCTGGTAGTCCCCGACTGACGCAGATGCTTACTGACCTCTTCCAGTCTGTGTGGAACCAGGAGAAGATTCCACAGGAGTTCAAAGACGCCTCTATTGTCCACCTCTACAAGCGGAAGAGGAAACGTCAAGCATGCGACAACCACAGTGGCATCTCCCTATTATCCATCGCAGGGAAGATACTAGCCAGAATTCTGCTAAATCGACTGACCGTCCACTTGAAGCAAGACTTGCTACCAGAGAGTCAATGCGGCTTCAGGCAGGATCGGGTCACCGTGGACATGATCTTCGCAACCAGGCAACTCCAGGAGAAATTTCAAGAGCAGAACGTCAGCCTCTACACCACTTTTGTGGACCTCACAAAGGCTTTTGACACTGTGAGTCGTGAAGGTCTGTGGAGGATCATGGCAAAGTTCGGATGCCCTGAAAAGTTCATCACCATGGTCAGACTGTTCCACGATGGCATGCTCGCCAGAGTACAGGATGATGGAGAGTTCTCCCTGCCCTTTCCAGTGACAAACGGTGTCAAGCAGGGCTGCATTCTTGCCCCGACCCTGTTCAGCATGTTCACAGCGATGCTGACCGATGCTTTCCGTGAGGGTGACATTGGCATCGACATCCGGTTCAGGACTGATGGGAACATCTTCAACCTGAGAAGACTGCAGGCTACGACCAACGTCCAGGAAGACACCATCGGCGACTTCCTCTTTGCTGACGACTGCGCTTTGAATGCTGGTACTCAGTCTGACATGCAAGAAAGTATGAATCGGTTCTCCAAAGCCTGCACAGACTTCGGACTCACAATAAGTACGAAGAAGACCGAAATCATGTACCAGCCTGCACCCTCAGTCCCCTACACCGAACCCAGCATTACCGTCGTTGGACAGAAGCTCGCCGTTGCTGACAAGTTCATCTACCTTAGCAGCACCTTGTCGCGCACAGTCTCTATCGATGAAGAGGTCACTCTCAGGATTGCTCTTGCAAGTGCAGCCCTCGGCAGACTTCACAATACTGTGTGGAACAGAAGAGGAATCAGCCTGCCAACCAAGTTCAAGGTGTACCGCGCAGTAGTACTGCCCTCCCTCTTGTACGCCTGTGAGACATGGACGGTGTACAGTCGCCATGCAAAACAGCTGAACTCCTTCCACATGCTCTGCCTCAGAAAACTGCTCCACATCAAATGGCAGGACAAGACTCCTGACACAGAAGTCCTCCAAAGAGCAGAGATGACAAGCGTCTATGCCATGCTCAGAAGGACACAACTCCGCTGGGCTGGTCATGTTTGCCGTATGCCTGATGAGAGCCTCCCAAAGAGACTCTTCTATGTGGAACTCGCTGAAGGCAAGCGTTCCCGAGGAGGCCAAAAGAAACGGTTCAAGGACACGCTCAAAGCCTCCATGAAGTCCTGTGGCATTGACCCAGACAGCTGGGAGCAGCTTGCCGAAGACCGCGCTGCTTGGCGTCACTAGATCAATTCAGACGCAGTTGCATTTGAAGAGCACCGGATCAACGAGGCCAAGCAGAAACGCCAGCAGAGGAAGAGCAGAGCCAGCGCCGACCTTCAGTCCATCCAGCCCCCGGCAATTCCTTGTCTTCATTGCCCTAGACTCTTCAGAGCGCAGATTGGCCTCACCAGGCATCTGCGCACTCACAGACCAGCCCAGATCTGAAGTCATGGTCGTCTTCGAGACCGAAGAATGAACATCATTATCACTGTCGTAAAGGTTTTCATAACTGAAATGTTTTGAATACATTCTTTCTTTTGAAAACGATTCATCTTGCCGTGGTTCTGGTGGTCCAACATAATCCGGCGAATCCTCAGGCCAACCTAACACAGATCTGATCGAAGATTAATAAATGGCAACGGCGTAATCTAGAGATAATATTTCAATGGCCGATGATAACGTTGGCTCATGAACAGTAATAGCTATATTTGATTCTTTTCCTGTAATGGATTTAATTCTGCGTTGCAAGTCTTCATTGATCTGTTCTTTTTGATAAATGCCAGTTGGTATACTGACAACTTGCCAATCTGGAGTTTCATCGGGTTTATTTTTATTTGCAAATACTAATGAATTATTCGGCGGAAGACGTCCGAACGACGTTGACCTGATATTTGGCCAACTGTGATAAACTCGTAATTGTGCCAGCGCTCTTTCTGATGCTGGAATTGCAGTTGGAAAAACAATACTGAATTCAGGATTGCTTGAACTCGCCGATATCATTGTGGGTTTTTTGAGGAGTTGTGTTTGTGACGATCTGCTGAAATAATTTGTGTGATCTTTCATCCGAACGATGTTCGGGCGTCGACATCATTATTAATTATTTCCGATTTTAATTCAAGTTCGTTGACAACGTCGTAAATTTCAATTATCGTTTTAAATCATCATCGGATATTTTACCATGACTGAGATACAACGAAATCAACGATGATAGTTTAGAATATGCTGTCGTTGCTGTATGCAGTTTCATTGTGTACTCATATAATTTTGTACTTGTACATGTAGCTATCTTCTTTGCAACGATATTGAAAGTACCGTCGGTAGTTGTTGCGGGTGAAACGACGATTGTTACAGCGATCGGCACGCTCGCTGTTAACGTTGATAATATCACGCCGGCTCCAGCGACAAGCGCAGATACTGAATACACAATTATGTCAATGGCGGTCATGCGTCTGCGATATCTTTTTACTGTCATTGTATAATCGTCAAAGATGTTTTTCAGTTTACGCTGCCACGCACATACTTGATCGTATCTGTATCGCTGAACGTCGATCATTATATTGTATTAGGTAATTAATTGAGGCGTTTCAGCTACAAATTCCAGACACCACCAGTAAGACGCTGTGGTTATTTTTTTTATCGTATGGTTCCAGTATAATTATTTCTTCGGCATCCTTATTTAATACAATAGACACCGTTCCAGAAAAATATCGGTTGAATGACGCTTTGGAAATGTAGTAAAAATGCTGAATTTTGCAGAACTGAATACAGAGAGTCTATACACACCGATTACTTCTGCGGTATGTTTGATAGCGTTATTCTGCGGTGTCCACATTGATGATCCTGATGCTACTGTGTACACGATACTGCTAATTTGTTTGTGTGGAATTTTAACGAGATTAGTTTTATTGACGCCATTAGGAATTCTGTTGATGATATCGTTGGTTCTCGCGTTAAAGTCGGCAAGTTTTATGTCAGCGTTTGGTGGACTTCCAAAAAATTCATGAATGGTTCTGTTTATGTTTCTGCGAAATTTCAGAAACAGTTGTACTTGATTAGTAAAATCAGTTTTGAGTGTGGTCATTCCATCGTTGATTGTAGTTAACGAAGCTTTCACTGGAATTTCCATATCATCGACAAATTTCTTCGTTGCAGCGTCGAGATCAGCGACACGTTCTCCTATATTGATGATGTTATTGTTATTCATGTAAATGACGCCATTCATTGTATTGCCTGCTTTTAACACTCGTTCACTTATGCTATCTTGGATCGACGACGGAGTAACAACACTAGGAACAAGTTTGCCCTCTTTGTTATATACAGCAATTTGACTTTCTCGTGATAATCGATTACGAATAATAATATCGTTGATTGAAATATTACTCGTTTTCAATTTTCCTTCACTGTTTTGAAATACAACAAGTTCGTTTAGATCAACGTTGGCAAGATTGAGCAGGTCAGATAATTCATCATTTATCTCCCTTGTTATTCGCTTGAGTAAATCTTCACCTGGTGCTTGTTGGGTTATAGTTTTAGCTGATCTTCCGTAAGTATCTACCATAATATTATTAGCGATTATTTAAAACAGAACTGGTATATTCGTGTACAGCCTTATGGTTTCGTTTTTTTTTTTTTTTTAATCTTGATATAGCATCAAGTACTGCCAATGCTTCACGGCCACATATTGGAGGATCCAACACTAACAACAATACCAACACTAATATCAGCTCCATATTTAGTATTATCTGTTTTTAATAATTTCACCTTCTACTTCAATAAATGCTTGAGCGGGTAAGAATTATTTACTTGTATCCTGAACTTGTAATTCGATTCGTCCACGCTGATTTGGCTGTCGTGCGTCATAAGAATAATATTGATAATCACGCACAGATTCATCCTTGAGAACTGGCGAATCCATGGCAAATGCGGGATCAGGTACACGTGTGAACATGTTTTATGTTATTGGTCATCGTTATAGACCACTTCCTGCCATCATACGTGCTGCTATGTTTTCTTTCTTTTTCATCGGCTAACTCTGCTAGTGTTTCATTTGCTGCTTGATTTTGTATTTTACTAACATTTGCAGGCACCACTTCAGTGCTGGGTAGTTTTACTGGTGGCTGAGGTTTTCATTGTACTAATCGTGCTAGTCTATCCTTGATTGCAGAGAATGTTTTACTGGCAACGTCGCCGGCAGCACCAATACCTTTTCCACGAATAACGTCAATGGCTTTCGTGCCTACTTGCTTTGCAATGGATAATGCTTTTGGGGCTATCCTCGAAAATAAGCCCTGAACAACATCGCAGAGTCCATCTCCGTAGATTCCTTTATATACTGGTAATCGCGAATTTATCACTCTGATCATGGTCGGTCCACGTTGAGCAGCATGTATAATCATCTTATTATAATAATTTTATCTAACTGCTTAATCGCTGTAATAATCATCGGCGATTTCATTAATGAGGGACCGATACACATTAATATCCATGATACCGCCTGTAAACAATCACTGGCAAATAGCGGCTGCTTCATTAATAATTTCTGGAGAATTATTACCGGCTCGTTTTCCACCAGTGAGGACTTCTAGTCGTTCAACATCTGCAAAGACGTTATTGGGACATGGAATAATAAGACCACTTCCAGCTGTTTCTTTCGTACTTGGTGAACGTGATTCCCTCCTCGTCTAATTTCTTCAGATTCTAAATCTTCTTTTTCTTTTTGTTTCCTTGCTAGTTCAACCTCTTCAAATTTCGACTTTCTTTCCCTTAGTTTTCTTAACTGTCTGGCTTCTTCAAGGTGCTGCTTCATTCCTTCTTCTCTTTGCCTACTTCCTTGTATTACTTGTTTAACATATCCATTTACTGTCTGAATAAAATTACCAAAATTAATAATATCTTCCTCAGATCCGATCTGCAGAGTGTCAAATCGGCAGATCTGATAGTTTTAACATGTTCGGGTTTTACATACTTATCTCTTTCATGATATCCAAAAGCGGCAATATCAAGTAATTGGTTTTTGACCTTGATAGCGGCAATACCTTCCTCCGTAAATGTATCTGTGATGCTAGTTCTAATTCTTGGCAGAGGTTGTGGCCATTCTTCAGGTGGTGGTTGAGGTGGATGGACAAATGGTGGTTGAATACAGCCAGCAATATCGCCAGGTAACGTTTCAAGAGGTCATTGTGTTGCCTCGGTTGCTGTAACGATTTTCTTTGTCGGCTCAACAATTTGTTTAAGTAATTCTTCTGTACCTTCAGTGAATTCCACTTGAGATTCTTTACGCGCTTGTAATTGCTGTTTAACAGCGTCATGGCGTGGAAGATATTTTCGTATTGCTTCTAATCGTTCTCGAGCTAATCTAGCCGAATGTGCTTCGCCGGTCATTATTGATAAACATAATGGTTTAGTTATAGCAGCAGAGGTGAACCGACAAAAATTGAGTGTGCGGCAGGCAAACGGGCACGCCTAAAATTCGAAAATACACGTCAACGATGAAGTAACAGCGATGAGCTAACTCACAAGATTTCGTTAACGCGGCCCCCGCAACAACGAAATATGTTCGGTTAACGGCTTCAGTTTAGCATTATTGACCTTATTTTCAGTTTTTCGTAGGAACCTTTTTTTTGCGAACGGAACCTCCATTCAAATTTGTAGGGTTCACCTCCTCTGCTGCTCATTCTGAAACTAAAGTGAAAGTGCGACCAAAGTCAAATACATTAGAAGGAAATAAAATTAACGTAATGTTGGGGAAGAATATATGTATTATATACGTCTTATTAATGTGTATCCAGGGTTTAGAAAACAATGAGAGCATAATTCGGGGGTTAATACAGTTAAGAGTGGAGGGTTTTCAAACGACACTTTTGACCTAATCTTCCTTGAAATTTGTTAATAAACTTTCCCAGGTAGGGTTCCATCTACCCTAGGATCTGCCATTGGTTAAAAAAAGATATTTGATAAACTAGAAGACATTGACAGCCATATTGACCACTATAAATGACCCAGTATTAAAGTAGATAAACTTAAAGCAACACAAGATTAGAAAGTGCGTCCAACAATCCCGCCTGTCTTGTAGTGGATTACTTTTTTCTTCAAATGATATACCAAGTAAACTTGCTGATGGGCATATATACTACTACTTGCTAGAGAGTGTCGTACTTGTACAAAACGATAGCAAGTCAGACAATATTAACTTGTCAAATCTGACAGTAAATGCCTCTAGCTAAAGTAATGCAGTATTTAAAATGTGGTATGGTATCCAATGTGATGGACAGAATGTAGTGGAAAATATTTTGCAAAAGCAAAAATGACAACATATATGCGAAATGAAGAACTAAATGATCTTTCCCAATATCACCCATTAGGGTAGCTGTGCGAAATGCCAGTTGTATTTGCCCAGGATCAGACCTTGGACGCTGTAATCACATCGCAGCAATATTGAACATTGCAAGGAGTATGGATGCAATTTTGTCTTCGATAAGCAGTCATGGAAACGCAAAAAAAGTGACTGACATACCATATTCATCATACAAGGAAATACGTACACGATTTTGCGATTTTGATGCCAGGCCTGTAAGTTTAACAACAGATAATGATGAGAATTTTAGTGGCTTATTGTGTTCTCTTAATATGGTACATTTAGCGCAGTAACATAAAATGAGGGAAAACTATTTTGATTACAAGTATTCAGATTATGACATTTCTGATGAAAGCAAGGCATATATGAGAGGCAAGTTTCTACCTTTTTTAAAAATGTAAAGGACGAACGTCAACAGTGTAGCTCATACGTGTAGATGATTCCAGGTACAGAATTACAAACTCCGTACAATTGAAGGCAAGTTGATGGTTCCGAGTTACTGCAACAACATTTAAATGGGTTAACAATGTGTATCATCTGCTAAGGCACTAATTTATGAGTCTACATTAAGAACCTTTCAACACTAGATCATCATTTACATTTAGGATTTTGATACATACACCTCAGCTGACATGATGAATGGAATGAAAAAAGAAGATCAGGCTAGAAATAATTAGTAGTCATTAATGATTGATAACTACCTGCAGTAAAGGTTGTGAACACTGGATTTTGAGTCAAATGTGCATGGCCAGAATTGGTCTGCAGCCCTGACGGGATTTGATTAGATACTTCTGAGTGTGAAAAAAAAAATGGTCTACTGGAGGTGAAGTGTCCAAAAGTATTCATACAATTGTTCCAATTGATCTATTTTGGAGTTCAGAACAAACTAAGGTAAAGCACAGAACTATTCGATGCCTCTTTTCAGCTTCCCATCAGTGCCAGAACTTAAGACCACTTATAATTATTATTTTCAAATCCAGTTCCAGTTGGCCATAACATGACTAAATTGCTTCGATTTTGTATTATGTTCATCGATTGGAAAACCCAATGATGATGGCGTTAGACGTGACAATCACTTGATCAAGACAATGCTTGGATATGTCAGGTCGTTATGTTCTAAAGATGTTGCTCCTGAACTGTTTGAAATGACGGCCCCAAGAAAGTTGATATCATTTATCTAAGACTGAATGTTAGTTTATTTGGAAAGAATATTCTGATAATATAATATATTAAGTAAATGATTTGTGAATATATTGATTTGCATACAAACTCATTCATTATATTAATTGATGTTATTCCAGAACAAAAGCGTAAGATATAGTTCAATCGTGCCGAATGAATGTGATATTCATTTTCAGGCATGATTGTTATCAGATCGCTATCATGATGATAATATATGTACATCCATTTAGTTGTGGCTTTTATTGATAATGGTGTCAAATGCTTTTCAATTATCTAAACAAATGTTTAACTATAAATATTTCAAATGTATTTCAGAGGTGGATCCTGGAAATTGTCAGATCAATTTGCAACAACTACATCCTGGTCAGTCATATGTGAATGTGGCGAAGGAATTTTTCCAATTAACAGTTTTTGATTTCTTTTAACCTGGCAGGGGCTTAACATGTATGCGTGCTTTGGCAATACCGTTTGCTTTTCAATTCCTCCCTAACAGTACAATTTCTTCCATTCAACATGAAAAGTATAATATTTAATAAAATTTGCATTGTTACTAGTAAGTTTTTAAGAGTAAATCCATTGTCAGCTAAAACAAGGTCTCCAACGTTAATGTAATCTGAAACCCCATTCCGTTCAACGATGGACCTTTCACTTATCAATTTCTCAAACAAGTCTAACAAACATACAAGTGCTGCTTTAGGTACTACTCCTATGGGACGTTTGCATCTATGATGGTTTTTGTAAGAACAAAGCAAATGTCCTTGACGGCACAAGTCCCGTGGCATCTGAAAAGAAATCAGTACAGTCAACTGTACAACAAATACTTTTTAAGTGTTCTAAAGTCATTGAAGTGGCAATATAACAACTGAGTCCATGTTGTGAAAAGTATTCTAACTGTTGAGGCTGCGAGTCCAACAAATATGCAATAGTATCAAGGTTGAATCTAATTCTTAGACGTACCAGCGTAAAAAAAGTCCCTTTCTAGTTTCAGTTTTCTTTATTCCGTTTCCTTATTTTCTTTGGTATTTTCACCATCCCAGTATGTCATATTGTTCATGTTCCAACCTACAAATTCAAATAAAGCTAGAAAGTGAGTATAATATAACCCTGTGAATATGTTCAATTTGGAATCATCGTATGTGTTACTGCTAAAGGATAAAGAGGTACTGACTGCTGAAACATTCCGGCCTTCATTGTTCTCTTCTTCCGTTTTAGTTTTTTTTTTTTTTCTCAGAATCACGTTTGCAATTTTTGCAATTCGAAATTGATTCTCATCGACTTTGAACCACTTGATGTTTCATGCTAACATTTTTTTGTATATTGTGCTTTTCCTGATAATCCAAGATGTTACCTGCACTAGGCTTAAAAACAAAATGGAACTTAAATGGTATATAACAAGTCAATACATTTTGTTTAACAAATCTTTGTTAAAACAGTTTTGAGTTTTGTTCATGAAGAAAACCCAAAGTAGTTTTGTACGAGTAAATTGTCCTGGTAACTTGATGGAGCTCGTTAAAGATGGGACAGGTCGCTTTAGTAATCAGTTACATAGTCTCCTTTTGAGAGTTACCATATCACGTGGAAAAAATGATAATTATGATAATAATGTTATGTTCTGTGTGAATGTTCAAAATACAATTTAATATCAATGTTATATCAATAAGAAATCTGATTTTTGAATCTGTCATATATAGCCAATAATCTTCGACATAAACACACAAAATCAAACTTGAGTGTTCAGAGGGAACACAAAATATATTTTGTCGTATGAAAACATCGTGTTGTATCGAATTTGTTTGCTCACTCGATTAAATATACCCACTCTTTACTAGTTTCAAGCAAATGTTCTCTCTGATGATTGTATAATTATACTGTACAGCTCAAGAATTCAAAGCTTGTTAGGAGACTAACTTATAAGCCAAAATGTCTCTATGTCAGCTGATTTTATTATAAAAATAAAGATGCACGCAAGTGAGCAAACACATAATATATGCAAAATGTAAAACACGAGTAATAAAAAGTACCGATATTTAGGCAAATGTAAACATATACTGTTTGTAGATCATTTACCTGTTCCTCCTTGTGTAACATAGCAGGAATCGGGTCAGGATGCTGACATGTTGGTCCTTTCTGGCCGACAGTATGTTTGCTATAAATGTGTGTGCAACGCTTTTAATTTTTGCATGTCAAAACCTTCATCTGGACTTCATCGTGACTTGATCCATTTTGCACATTTTTCTCTCCGTGCTATCGGCTTTGGAACTGCAATGAAAACAGAAACCCACACATCTTTCATTTCATCTCGGTGTCTGTACATGGAATCACTGTTGCAAGTCCCGTAGCAACAATGTTTAGGTCCTTTGATTTGTTTTTTACTTTCATGCGATTCATTTAAACGGTTTAAATTCGTTTCATGCAACACACATCATGCTGATACAAAACACAACAGATTACATTATAGCTTCAGTGACATCTGAGAAAGCAAACAATGTCATCATGCTGAAAGTAAATTTCCGATTTATTAATAGCTCAGTTGGTAGTTGGTATTGTGTCCTGTCTGACCTGGTTAAGTAACTGGTTTTGTATCTATCTAAACAAACATTTACACAATTGACGTATTTTGCTCAAAATATAGTTCTGTCAATGTATTAGATTTGATGCAAGGTCAAAATGACAAGGTATAGGCTATAACTGTATCACTGTTGTTTCCGTTCTGATATATCAATTTCTCACCCCTATAACTGTTTCTCCGGAGTTGTATCTCTGAAACTGTATTCATGGTAGGGATCAATATCCTATCGTAATTGCATACACTTATCTCCTTGAAACCTATCCTTTTTATGCAAGTCCACGGACGTTTGAAGACCAAACTGTGTCTGTACCAGTTGTTAAAAAGTATTCTGATTGCATAATATTTCTTATATATATATATATATATATATATATA
>JAECUM010035888.1:0-17905 GCA_016617855.1 Megalonaias nervosa
AAAGCTTTTAGAGTTGTCAACCGGTCAGATGGGAGTTTGTCTTCACACCAAATTAACTAAAATGAAATGCCCTATTTAGTTTCATAACCAAACAAACTTTTCCATCTCCATTTAGTATCGTATTGTCCCTTTCATAAAGTTACAATTTCTACCTTTTCATTAATATCCCCATCCCTACAAACCCTCCTTTTTAAAACAAAAGCTACCATCCTTATAATCCTTACCCAATTTGTGAACTTAACATTAAATTACATCTTTAAAATCCCGATGATCTTTGTACTCAACAATAGCAAATTCACCTTCATTAATCTCTATGAACTACAACGCTTGTTTACTTAAGCATTAGTCGCACAATGCGAATCTTTATTTGAATTGTTGAAGCAAAATTTTGGTACAGATTAAAGTATGTCATTTACGCTTCTAACTACGAAAATAGTAAAATTCATTACATCACTACACATCATCAATGGTGAGAAAGATATTAAAGCATTCTTACAGCTGCTTCTGGTTACGGAAATTTCGGATTTCAAAGAAGCTCCAAATTTCACAGATAACAGCTATAAGAGTTCTCTATAAAAAATTAAAATTATTTTGGCAGAGAGTTGTTATCAAAGTGAAATGTAAGGAGGCGTGTGTAAAGAAATATTTACAATTTTGGTAGCGAACATTCTCCTTGCTGTTCTTACTATGTTTTTACTCATAGATTGGTATCGGCGCCTGATGCATCTTCTCGAGCCGTGGCGCTTGCTTATACAAAGTAGATAAAAGCAACGATTATCTTTATCGTCTGCAATTTTGCTAGAGTCCCGGATAGCCTTCTTCGTGAACTTCACCTCTAGCCTATTTATTACAATAATTACCTCACGATTATTATCTTCTTGATTTATTGCTTGGTGTTGACACCACTTAGCCCTGTCCCAGCATATATGGCTGGTTAGAACTTAGTAGTGACACCCTGGTTTTCCGATATCTTCTTGCTTTATTGCTTCTTTAGTCTTCTTTCTTCGAAGAGGATACACATCAGAATCACGAATCAGACCTTTATATGGATTGATAATGCAGTAGGAAAAGTTGAATTGGTCTCGAACTTTTCAAGGGACAGTATTGAGGACTATTCAAAAGTCAAATGCTGCATGAAGGTCCAAGTATGAGTCTTAAAAGATCAATAATTTGGTTCATTCACAGTAATCAGGGTTACTATACAAAAGTACAAACTGTACTTTTGTTATTTCTTATATTAAGTGGCTATACATATATCCCTTGAATAAACTGTGATATGAAATTAGTTTCTTACCTGAGCAAAATGAAATTAAACTGATATTCAGCAGTGAAAATATTTAAAAGACTGATATTCAGCAGTGGAAATATTTAATAGGCTGATATTCAGCAGTGAAAATAATTTAAAGGCTGATATGCAGCAGTGGAAATACTTAAAAGGTTGATATTCAGCAGTGGTTATATATATAAGGAGCAGGCAGCATATACATATATATATACATATATATATATATATATATATATATATATATATATATATATATATATATATATATATAGCCATTGACCCAAAACGCCCTCCAGAGGATTACAGTTATAGAAGTTACATAGACGTTATTACATTTTCTACTTACAACGAGGATATAATATTTTGAAATCAATTATTATTATTCAGCCTATTCAGAAAGATTACGAATTACGTAATAAAACGGAGCATAAAAATTAAAAAAAATTCTGAATAGAATAAAATATAAATGAGAATGAGTGGCTTAAATTACAAAAATAATCAATAAATTCAGCCCAGATTAATTCTGGAGATCACCATTTTGCATAAAACTCCGACTTTCATACACAGAGTCTCTAGAGATTTTCTCAAACATTTCTTGCAGAAACAATTTCTATATTATTTTGCAAAATAGTGTTCATCTAATAATGAGGAACAATTCTTATCTCAACACATCCATTTGATATGGCTGCATGCAGCCATTTCAGAACGCTATAAAAGATTCTCAGTGTGGGACCACTATTGACATCTTACCTTTACAGAGAGAAGATGACTCCAGGATATAGTTCATCCACTTTTATAGTAGCGTTTTTAAACAAAATAGCCGCTGGGAGATTCTTTTGTCAAACTTCGCATGTCACATGACTTACTTCACTTCTAAGATTACCCAATCGAAAAAGAGAGTAGACCGCACACTCCTAGACACAACATGACGGACATAGTTTATAGATTTAGTTTAGTCGGTCTACTGCCTGCGATATCATCTTGGATATGTTTGTAACCGACAATGTATATATATATATATATATATATATATATATATATATATATATATATATATATATATATATATATATATATATATATATATATATATATATATTATGCTAAGCTTAGATGGTTGTATTGCAGCATTAATCAATGACAGTTACCCGACAAAATTTTTCTTTTGATGGGAATTTAGTCTAAGATTCACCTGTCAATACCTTTGTATATGGAGAACCATAATCTCCACCTGTAGGATTACGGTTTTTCCGATCAGGACTGGGCTTGTTAGTAAACCAAAACATATATCACGTGCAGATATGGGAAATAAATATTTGTTTTGATATTTTGACTTTTTGGGAGTTTAAGCTTATATATATATATATATATATATATATATATATATATATATATATATATATATATATATATATATATATATATATATATATTTTATATTCTGTACTTATCATTCCGTATAGCCGTTATCTGTTGTGGTTCATCGTGTTCAGTTTCTAACCCCTAGCATACGTATTGTATTGAAATCCATTCTTAAATTAAAGGCTATTATTTCTGAGGTCATCAAGGAATCGTCGCATTTTATTAATATCGCATTTTTATTTATCCTGCCTTTTCCACTATACCCATTAGTATGCGGTTTTACGAATAAGTTTGCGCTGTTATTTTTTAAAGCGAACGTTAGCAATGGAAGAGCCTCTTTGCGTAAGCAACCAATGTCGAATTTGCACTACTCATGCAGGTGCCGAACTTTTGCCAGGTAGATTCGTGCTAATGTCAATTGCAATATACACTAAATGTCCCAAAGGTATGTTGCTGTTCTTTTATAAAATATAAAACGTATAGTTGCACTTTATTGCTAAGTGCTTACGAGGGAAGCTTACGACCTAATAAGAGTGAATTCTTGTTTATAGGCTTATATTATCATGCAATCAGAATGACTGACCAATCCAACACCTAAATATCAGTCCTTCTTATCAGACAATCCAATTGTTTAATTTTTGGTAGAATTAGTTGTAATCTTTTCCTTGAGTCGCTTTTGAGCAAAGAAAGTTGTGTTATTCCATATGTCTTTAGGCCAGGCATACGGACAGAAAATAAAATAAAAGCCATGAACGATATTAGCAACACGTATTTATTAGTGATTCTTTTGTGTTGAAGTACATGCTATTTCAGAAAAGGTAAAACACTCAAACTTCTATTATAACTGATGACATTGTGTTGCAATGAATCCAAATTAGCAACTATCATTTTTTTGTGCGCTCTTGAAGTCAATAGATATAAATTTTTATGTAAGTTAACAACAAAATAATGTAAAAGTGGTTGCTACTTGTCAATATACTTACTTAAATATTGGTCTCATACCCAATCCTTGTTTCCGTCAAAGATTTTTGTCATAAGGCTGAAAGTGTACGTGCATTAGTATTTTATGGAAATAACAGCTGTTAATACTTTTTCGTATTGTCATAGTAGCCAGAACCAGAGTAAGGACTAGATCTAAAACCTTGAAATCTGTTACCCAAGCTTCTGAACTGCTGCCCTCCAAACCAGTAATCATTTGTGCCATATTCCTTGTTGTCGTATTTCTTATCGTAACCATAGTCCTTGTTGTCGTATTTCTTATCGTAACCGTAGTCGTCATGCTTTTGGTTTCCACTTTGATAATACCCAGGTTTGTAACCATCATATCGGTTGTTATAACCTCCAGAATAACCTTCATTATACCTGTTTCCGTCATGGTAATCGTATCTTCTGCCTTGACTGTATCCGTTGTCGCCGTATCCATCGTGTCCACTTCTTCTATATCCTTCTTTGTGGTAACGATTGTAGGTGTTGTACTGATCGGAACCCTTTTTGTAGTATCCCTTTTTGTCATATCGATTGTGGTAATTATTATATCCCTTGTTATCGTATCCATTGTGATGATTACTGTAACCCTTTTGGTCATAATTATTGTAGCCGTTGTTGTCGTATCCATCGTAATTATTACTGTTTCCATTGTTGTCGTAATTACTGTATCCTTTTTTGTCGTATCCATTATGATGATTATTGTAACTCTTTTTGTCGTAATTACTGTATCCTTTTGGGTAATACCCACCCTGATGATTGCTGTATCCATTTTTGTCGTAAGGACGGTATCTTTTATTGTCAGATCCATCACGATAATTACTGTATCCCTTTCTGTCGTATCCTTTGCGATATTTACTGTATCCCTCTCTGTTATAACCATTGTTTGCATTTCCATTATATCCTTTATTGTCATATACATTGTAGTTATTATTGTTATCGTATCTGTTATTGTAATATCCATTGCTGTCGTATCCTTTATGATCGTTACTGTGTCCCTTTTTGTCGTATCCATTATGATAATTGCTGTATCCTTTTTTATTGTATACATTGTCATAACGGCTGTATCCTTTGTTGTCGTGTCCTTTCTTATAATGACTATATCCTTTTCTGTCGTATCCTACGTTGCTACCTTGGTTTTTGTCATGTCCATTTTTGTCATAATAATAATTGCTGTAACCCTTCTTTTTGTCGTCATATCCGTAATAATTATCATATCCCTTTTTGTCATAGTCTTGCTTGTAATTTTTTTCGTATTTATTATCGTAATCATCCTTCTTGTTGTGACCGTAACTTACTTTCTGATCATGGTAGTGTCCTCTATCTGCGAAAGGGCCTACTGATTTCCTGAATCCTGATGCACCATCTAGTCCCTGCAGTCTTGACCCAAATCCTCCATTAAAAACACCACCCAAGCTACCAGCACTAGCACCGTTCCAGTCCAGTTGAACGCCACCTAACTGTCCACCGCCAATTAAGTTTCCTAAATGACCAGCTCCTTTTTTATTTGCTAAAATCCCTCCGCCCACATCACCGCTCACTTCTCCTACCCGACCGTTGAATTGGCTCCAGCTGGTATGTGTAAAGCTTGGATCAAATCCACTGCCTCCACCCACCAGTTTTGACAGTCCCACTTGTCCAGCAGTGCCCCACTGTCCTCCAAGTCCCCCCAAATCTGCGAATCCGCCTATATTTCCACTATTTCCAACGCTGTAGCCGTTTATCTTGTAAGGTAGTTGTCCTGCAATAAAAACGACAACAAATCGTAGAACGCAAGATCTTATAGAATCATGCATAAATTACGAATTCCTGGAGAAATTGAGAGAGAGAGAGAGAGAGAGAGAGAGAGAGAGAGAGAGAGAGAGAGAGATGGGGAGCGACAGCGAGAGTGAACATAATATTAAATATGAAAATGATTTAGACCTTATTAGTTATACGAAAAAATGAAGTCATAGTAGGTTCTAACTGCTACATTCCAGTGCTCTGTCTTGATACTAAATGCCATGTCGCATGTAAGTATCAGCTAAAGTAACGCACTAAACATTTGTGTATTTTATGAAGGATCGCAAACCAGACAACAAACGTACAACAAATCTGTCAATTACAAGAAAGCTTTCAAAACGACTATCATTTGCTTAGACGAGATATTGTGATTTCGGATTGTGCATAACAGCGGCGACTGTTGTTAAAAGTGAAATTATAAATTTTATACGATCCTCGATGCGCACTTGTTTAATACATCACGTTTCGAATAAAGCAGGATTCTTAAAGCCAAAACCTAATCGCCACAAGTGACACATACCTATGTAAAAGCTAACGGAAGTGTCTGCAGGTATGTATACTGCCCAGTTTTTAAAGTAATCAATTTTCTGTTATCATATATTATTTGACTAAACATGTTTTCAAGACTTAAGTTCCTGAAAAGTGTTAACAGTGGAGTGTAAATGAATTACAGGGTAAATTTATTCAGCTCACTGAGGCTTGATAGTACACGTGCAGCATAAACAAACATTTATCGATATCTGAGTGTCAAACAAAAATTTCTAAAACATTGTAATATATTTATAAAGAAACAATTTTTATTGCTTTGTTTAGATTGTTTAGATAAAACAAAGATAAAACTGGTAATCAGGCACATATTTGACAGAATATCAGTCAAAACGGTTGCTTGTAGAAACCTGTAGTAATCCAGCGCGACATCAGACGTAGCAATGACTGCATGATAACATTTTACCTTGTAGTAATGTGGAATATGAGTGCCACAGTAGTACGAGAATATGACGGCACAACTCATGTGGAATATGAGTGCCACAGTAGTACGAGAATATGACGGCACAACTCATGTCATCTCCACAAAGGTATTATCTGTATCTTGGAGCAGGTTTAATTGTATCGGCCACGTGGGATGTGGCCAAGAAAGCTAACGTTGTATTATTACTAAGATTTAAGTTTAACGTTTAGGTTATCACCACATTTATTCTGCTATCTCTTTATTTATTTATTTCAACTTATACACGCACAGTATCGTTCCTAGAATCATACACACTGAAGAAGAAAGTCATTTGCATGAGTACTGAGCATTTTCGTAAAAATAGGTCACTACAGCCTATAGGTCACATTTCATCGATTTATTCAACAGTTTGTGTTATAAAGATGATTTCTCAGACACTGTTCATGCCATATTTATAAAATCTGGAGATCGTATGGCTCTTCATCTTTATCATCAGTGCGCCTTTACTTCAAGGGGATGTGACTGTGATCACATATTTGTCACATTATATGGACGTTACTTACATTTTGACTCAGGAGACTCCTGAATAAAGAATGCACAAAAGTTACTACTGCTCTTTACAACAGCATTAGGTTCGAACGTGCATATACTAGTACTTTCATAGATGAGATGCAGACTGTAACAAAACTGCTACAATTGTTATTAACTCTATGTTGTGACCTAGCGTTACGCTCCGTGCGACCTAAGTAGAATAGTTCTTAATCCTTTGGATGAATTCATGTACAATCAAATATTTTAAAATACATAATCTTGTAACATATATTTCAAAGTTTCAGTATGCTTTCAATATCTCTGTCAGAATCAAAGTCAACTACTACGTCTTGTTAAACGTTATTTCTCTTTGCCGAATGTATAGTATTATAATAATTCTTTCCTCTTTTAAAATGAACACTATTAATAACAGGAAGTAAACTGACGCCTATCATTATGGAAAGAAACTTAGACCTGATGTGTTCATCATTTATAATCAAGTTGGCGAGTGGGCTGTCTAGACTAGTTATATAGAAGACATATATTACTTTATGTTTGTTTCCACACTTTTGGCCATACCATATGCTGTCAATTCATTTAGAAATGAAATAAGTCGCGTCCCTCTGTTTTAATAGAACATTTCCAAACATGAGATACCTCATCATGCAAATCTGCCAAATACCACAGACAAAATATTTTGCAAATGTTCCAACTTGTGTGGCCTATACAACCTTTGCTCTGCTTTGATGCTTCGGCGTATGACATTTGAGCAACAAATATTAAAGCCTTTATGGATAGTGATGCTATAACGTTAGTGCTATAGGTAATATAACTATACGACTATTGCCCCGTTTTAGCAACTCACTTAATCTTATGAAAATGCAAATCAGTATTTACTTAAAACTAGATTTTGCAATTCACTGATTGTAATTTTCTTCAATTATTAATAAACAAAAGACAAACAGAAAGAAAACTATTTTTACTTACCATTTGCGTATGGAGAGAGTAGAAATGTCCAGATTGCGAGAAAAATCAACTCTAGCTTCATGGTGGGTGGCACTCTTCAGCGAAGGATTGCTATTTGGCAATTCATACAGGGCCGACTGGTGTCGATTGAACAAGGTACTTATATAGTTGCGATGGGAGAGGCAATTTGTCTTATTTATTCATATTTGGTGCAAGGAGAAAAATGCTATTCATGATGATAAATCCAAGCAAAGACAAAATTTTTTCAAATATCGTTAATTGTACTTTCATATGTGTCATAGTCTATCAATGTCAGTTTAAAATGATCTCACTTAATGCATTATGAATCCGAAGGTACTTTCATGAATAAATTGAAGTGATATATAATTCCTTCAACATTGATCATCGCTTTCCAAAGATGGAGACTGTATCATATATAAATAAAAGACTACGTCAAATACATGCAATGATGTAATCACGTGACCATATGACCTTCGTGCCCGTCGGAATGAATTGAGCAGTATCATGCTTATTTTAAAGATTATTGAATAGAAGGTTTACCGCGGCATTCAAAGTTTTTGACATTTTGATTCATGGATGCAAGTCATTTTTAAAAATATAATTTACGGTTTTATCAATATGGAAATGCGTTTCCTGCGCTGTAAAGACCTGCATAAGCTTATCAGCATTTTCAAGATGACGATAATTTATTCTAACATTAACATTTTACGTTTGACTTGATTCCTTAAACACCTTGCCGATAAGTTGAGATCAATCACACGTAACATCATTGACCACTTTGGCCTGAGCACGTGACCACTATGGTTTGTACATATGACAACAATTGATTATATGTATATGATCACTAGGGTATGAAAGCATCTATGTATGTGTCCCCCTGTGCATTTGTAATGTTTGTTTCAGAAGCGCTTTGAAAATGTTTGTGGACTAAAAATATAAATAAAATTGTTTCCTATTTGAAATCACAATTAGGTATTCTAGGCACATCTATCAGTTAGAATTTAAACCAATGGACAGTGTCTACCAGCCTCATATGGCCAAATACATAGTGTAATAACTCTTAAAGGGAAAAGAAACATTAAAAACTTCTCTTGAACTTTGTCAAAATTTCAGATGCTTTCGTGATGATTTATTGACAGGGCCGTTGAGAGCAATCATGGGTCCTGGGGTAAGAAACACCGCTTCTCCTAGTTCTTGTTCAATCAAAATGTTTCTTTTATAAAATTAATAAGTGTTGTTCGGCCAGGACCCCCTTAAGGGCTCGGGCCCGGGGATATATCCCCGGTTACCGGTTGCATAATTTCAAAACTCATTATGTTTCTAGGCATTAACATGTTTAAGATACTTTATGCTGATATATCGTTTTCCTTTTTCTCCTACCAAATTACACTTGCTTATTTGTTGTTCAACCGAAAAGGTGGCTTAAAAAGAATTAGCCATTTAAATAGATGCAAATACATTAGTTTCCAATCTTGACATGTTTGCACCGGTTTGAAAATTATATGATAGAACAGGTCAATACATATTGAAGAAGGATATATTTTTCTCTACTATTGATCATATAAGAATAACGACCAGATACTGTTGATGTAATGTAAAGGTGACATGGAATACTCGCTATAGACTCTGAGCCTTCAGACTCGTCCTCCGTGATGTGGGTAACATTGTCAAAAATGTAGTAAGTCATGCATGTGAACCTATCGGATACAGACATGGAATTCAAGGAACCTCTCTTGAGCTCAAACTCTTAAATCGTGTTCTGGCAAATGCTGTGATATTAAAGCAAATTCTAGATTCAAATTTGTTACGTCTATATTAATTCTCAATAATTCTATTGCTTTCGAAGTTATGGCTAATTCGATGATCAATATATAGGCCAAACCTTCATTACCATATGGTAATGAAAAACCTGGCTCTTTCTTGTTGCTCCAAGACAAGCTAAATTAACTCACGTTCTCTGTTAGTGACGTTGCATCGGGATATTTTGCTGGTGATAATGATTGATGTGTAAACGTTTTCATTGGAATCTGAGCTGTTCATATTATTTCTTTTTGCATTTACTAAGTATATGTACATTATATTCATTAACATGGATATTAATGACAACATATATGTAGCTATAAGCATTATAAAGTCCAATAAGCTGTAAATACTTTATTCTAAACATAAAATTCTGAATTTCATACAAGATCACTCAGTCGAAATCGTGTACATGTCTGCGATCGATTAATAATATTAAGAAATAGATAATTTGATTTATAAACGTAAAAGATACATATACTGTTAAGGCTATATTTCATTAATTTATTTTATTAGTTAGTGGTAGGTCGTCGGTCAAATATGTTGAATAATCGGTCAATAGATTAATCTAGGATATACCTTATTAACTTCTCTGGTCATACACCCTTTACAGCACGTGACAGACTTTGTTTTTAAGCACCATAGGTATCATGGATTAAATTGTACATGACAGTTGGTTATATTTTACAATGTTTGATAAAGCATCTTGTCCGATAATTTGCTACTGAAAATGCAGCTAACTCACTTTCTCGCAATTGTGATGCATGCATTCTTAGTGATTCTTAGTGCCAAGTATTTAATGCATATCGTGGTCTTAATAAGTCGTTCAGCCAATCACGATAGCATTTTACAATTGATCATATGGACACCCATATGTCAAAAGTTGTCAAAAAGCGTCAAAATGAGAAAGATTAAGAGAGAAATAAAGTGATGAAGGATTAATCCAAATGTACATTATTAAGTCTGGCTTTCTAAAGTAAAATGTCAGAACTGCTAAATGAGCTGGAAGTGATATTATCTAATTATATTTCCATATAGTTATAGTTCTCACATCTGGATCAATTTTTTTTCTTTCATTTGAATGAAAAATATGCATCCTATCCATAAACGTTTTCAAACCATCTTTTCTATCATAATATGCAATGAAAACATTACTTCCTTAACAACGTGATAAACAAATGACTCACAGCTTTAGGCCGTCTTTAAACACCCTATATTGAGAAGGTACAACTGTAAAGATTTTAAACAGTTTTATAAGGATTTTATTGTTTGGATTAAAAATTACAATAACAGTGAAAAAAAAAAACAAAAAAAAACAAATCAATGGAGGCTAATAATGTTTCTGGCTCGTTAGGTAGATTTCTGAACTATCAACTGCTGTACAAATACACAGGATCTTAGCTGGCGCAATATCCTTACTACTACATAATAATTCCCTCATGTTACTACATATTTCTAATAATGCACATTTGTTTGCTACTGCCACCTCCTTCCAAAAATAAACTCAAGCAAAAATAACATAAAGTATAAAATATAATAAACAAACAAAGTAAATGAAAAGAACATTTTAAAACAAAGTAAATGAAAAGAACATTTTAAAACTGGCAATACAAAGTTGCTGTTGAGGAGAAAGCTCTATCGTATGGGAAAATGATCTGCAGTGCTGAATCTATCCTTGGTGATAGTAAGACTTTACTTTCTGGAGACACCCTTAGTTTCAAAATCTTTGGATTAAAGCATTCACTCAATAAATATCATGTCAAATTGGATAGTGTCACTAAAATATTATAGGGCAATACATGTCTATGAAATAGTTTTAGACTAATTTGTGGATAAATACATTAGAGCAGTTAAAGTGACATAAAAAGAAAACGTTGGGAACGTTGACATGGTATATTTTTGTCTTCTAATGAAAAAATTCCACGAGTGAAAATATTTTTGTGCTGGGTTATCGTCACAAATAAGCAAGGATAACGGAAGCAAACACACACACACACACACACACATAGTCGATAAATGCTTGAATTTGTTATATGAACCAGAAATGTTAACAGATAAGAAAGGGCTGTCAGTGCGAAGGAATGGGCATAATACCTGAAAAAGGATCATGCAATAAAAGTCATAAATGTAGTTTATTGTGATTTAGAATGTGTGTTCATTACACCAGGTGAACAACATGTATTATAATCGCAGTTCAGTACAATCAAAACATCCAAGCAGATATCGTCATGATTCTGTATGTACGTCAATTTAATTCGCAAATCGTACAGCCCAATAGGTCACAGAGGTAATATCCTTAATTAGGATACCGGGATTAGTCTACAAAAAATGCAAAACCTATTGTATTCGTTGATCAAGATGAAAAACATTTTATCTCAACAAGTATATGTCATATCCGTGGGAGGAAAAGAAGTAAAAGACAAAGAAATTCTCCGAAAGTTAAAGTTTTATCCGCAGTTCGGCTAGAGGCTGAAAGCTATACATCGGGAAATTGTTCTTGAACAACAACCTTAGCTGGAAGCATTCATGGTACTTAATACATGTTTGAGATGAAACGTTACTGATACGTTCTGAAAAGATTTTCAAACTAATGAAATGTTTGTACCTGGGCAGCCGATGAAAATAAAACCTCAAACAAGGACAAAATAAAATAAAATAGATCCAGATGAAAATTAGTGTTTGAAATGTCAGAGATATCTTTCACAATAGGTGATGGTTCTATTCAGTCTCTAGAACAAATGGTTCAGACTATTAAAGCTGTCTATAGTAGCTTTAGTGTGGCAGAATTATCAAAATCACTGATGTATAAATTGTCATACACCAAACTTAAATGCAAATATGGTTAGAGACTACGACTGTTTATGACTGATGCAGATTCCCTGTACATCTATTTCGAGACGCAACTTTTATAGAAACAAGAACGATGCCTTCGCAGATCTGCAACAAGCTTGCAACTAGGACGACGTCATTAGGTGTAATACATTTCTGATTATCCAAAGAACTATGAATCGAGCTAAAAGTAATAAAAAGGTATCGAGGATTTTTAGAGTTAGTTAAACTTAGCACCAGTAAGAGAGATATGTTGGATAAAGGCGAAAACGTTTGCAAAGAAATCAAAATACACGTACAATGTACAAAGATTGCTTATTCAATTGCAAGGATAATTACCAGAAAATGAATTATCTGACGTCATTCAATCACCAGGTGTAGCTCATCCAGTGGCGTAGGAAGAACTTGTAGCCTCAAGCTCCATCTCAGTTGAAAGTGATGTGTTTGGTGGGAAGGTGCTGCGCCACTGATAGTATCCCAGTGAATAAATCTGTATTACAGTTACAAGAATACATTTAATTGATAGGGAAACGTGAGTATCGATGCCAGTTTGTTCTTGTTTCTTTCTATTTATTTGTTTTGGTTTATTTTAATTTAAAATGTTTGAATCTCTAATTTCAATTCATCTGGAATGACGCGTTTCACTTCAAACATCGTTTATCAGTACCTTCTTGTCCGTGATACAAAATACAATAATTCATTCTCTATAGGGTTGTTTACGATCATCCATACTTCCGTATTAAAATGTCGTGGGAAGATATTTTTGTTAAATGAGCTACATTCTTTTTCTACGTGATCAAGATTCCAATGGTCATTACATTATTGTTTTATTGGTATCGTTCCATAAGTCTAGCTACTTATCCAGTCTATGGTTTGGATCTATCACGATATCCTACATATCAGAATAGCCACTGTTTATCGTACATCTTGTTACACAGGAATATTGAACAGCGGATCGAGAAACATTTGTATTCAATGTCTTACAAATTTAGTGCAAAATGTGTCTGCTGGCTTTTTCTATCTTTCGTGCACAGAATTGAAAACAAACGGTAGTTACAGTTATATCGACTGCTATGTATATTATTCTCTCTCTCTCTCTCTCTCTCTCTCTCTCTCTCTCTCTCTTTGATATATTTCATGACCATTCTACCTAAATTGTTTATCACTACATTGTTAATAGTTTCTTTTACCTCATGTCCAAGAACACAAAATAAACTACCAGGTAATGATACACATGTTGTGGTTTGGTATACAAACATCTTTGCTTGGTATTAACACTGCCGCCGCGTGTGAGTTATACAGGAATGTGTTTAATGGAGATATTGGACTCTAATAGATATCTTTTCCTACCTCTTAGGGGTTATGCGTATTCACCATGTCTATATCTTGGTCGTATGTCGTGCTAAAAAGACCAAAAAGGATATCTAAGCCTCTCGTAACCAAATAAGGTGTGGTGTTATGCACGATCAAAGAATACTTTAACCATGATATAAGTAAACACTCATCACAGTTGCAGCGATAATGTATGCTTATTGTGCTAGTCCATATGATGATTGATGGAACACATTCATTTTAGACTGATTTTTCCCGTTTTGGTTTAGTATTGAAATCATCGTAATTACAATCTCTACTAGCTGAATCAGCTTAATCAAGATGATAACACGGGATATTAGATAACTTTCAGCGTTAAAGCACACACGTAGTTAGACTAATTTAAAAGTCGAAATGCTAAATTAAAATGGGCGGTGTTCAAGACGTATTCATAGACGGAGCTTGGGAAACAAAAGTGTTGCAATCAGTGCTAATGCGAAAATGGACAAATGTAAACAAAGAGCACAAGAAAGCAAATGAAAGAATGTGTAGATTTGAAAATATAGAGTACACACATAAGTGGAGATACATAAATAAGAAATACTTTTATAAATTGAGGAATGCTTCACAAAAAAGAGACGAAAAAAGAAAATTACAAATGGTATTTTAGACAAAGATGAAACAATAATGAAACGTAAATGGTGTTACATTTGACTAGAAATATAAGTACAGGAAACATTAAGTCTGACAAAACGTATAAAGTACTGGCTGTCAGGTCTGTTGACAGCTATAAAAGGTGGTTAATATTCACAAAGCCCAAAGGTGCTTAAGGATCACGCGGTTAATGTCTGTAACTGTGATGAGCAGATATAATGTTTTGATAGCCGAACACTCGTTAAATGAAGGTCAGTGACAACATTTCAAAACATGATTAACTACCATGCAGTGAAGAAAGTGGGATGGCATTCATGATGGTTAACATCGTCACTAATTTAATTCTGGACAGCGTGTCATAACCTATTTTCCCTGCAGAATTTTATTGTGTAATAAACAACTAAAGCTTTAAAAGTTTACAAATATGTAGCCGGTAGTCATCGTACTTGTAAATCTCTTTATTCAGAATCTTTCATTTCCACAGTGCATTAGATTGGCCAGTAGAGATCAAGATATCATAATTGCACTAAGGCAGATTGATGCTAACAGTTTAATTGACACAAATTCCGTGAAATATCTACTACCAATAATGGTCATGTAGTTATCATTCATTTTGTTTTGTAAATATCTAGGATTTCAATTAACAGATGATTGCTTTGACATCACAGTGTAATTTGTAACATCTGAAAATTCTTTGGAGATTCTAACAGCTCTGGCATTGGCTCATATGGTATACGCCTGTTTTACTCTTTCCTCATTCAAATTTTACAACCCTTTCCATCAAATGTTTGCATGTTATTTCTTTGAGTCTATTGTTATGTTTAATTTAGTTTTAGGAAAACGGATATTCAATTCCTTTTTCCCAATTTGACTTATTTGTTTCTTTGGTATCTCAGCGAAACAAAATAACTGATAATGTTCATCACTGTCAATTTTATGAAAGGCCGGTGGCTTATATGAATAATAAATATTCTGTTTTAGAGTAGTATCGTGTTAAACGTTGATAAAAATCCTGACTCATCAGAGAGATAAATTGAGTTGCACGACAAGGGTAATGTGATGCGCGGGTAGGTTCTTTTAAATCGGAATTAAGTCAATGAAAATTGGGAAGTCAATGTGGACTTGTTTTGTGAAAATAATTCAATTTCCATTGACTCTTTGCCCACACTCTCGCGTATTTTTGTTTCATTCAATAATTATTAATTGCAAAAACATATAAATATCATATGGTTTACCAAATCTATGTAGCTCTTGTAAGTTTTAGTTTGCTTTACCGTCTCTTTCACAAGTTTTTCTAATTTTCATTTGCATCATTCGACACTGTTAGTACATATAATTCTTCGATTTATTCAGCAGCTAAATTTCACCTATTACAATTTCTCTGTAAACTATAGTCTCTCTGTGAAAACTAGAACTACAGAAAATATATATATATATATCGCTTAACCGGCTTGAGGCAGCTGTCCGGATTTTTGTGCCGTTTTCATGATCTATGTGCTTGTTGTCTGTCTTCGTCTGCGTTATTGTGTTCATCATGCACTGGCTGTTCTTTTCGAATGTGTTTCTTCATCTTCTTGTATTGGAAACGAGAAAAATTAGACTTTTTCTCAGCTGTCTTGCTCCACTGTTGCGGCTTCCTTTGTTATCGAACAAGCCGGCATCGCGTGATACTCGCCAGTCCACCCGTTTATGCTATGAGGGACCCTCATTAATTGCGTTAAATGGCCACTCCTTGGCTCTCCACACTACATTGTGCACTAGACTAAACGACCTGGGACTACATTCATCATTCCATAACTGTAAACGGAAGCGAAAAAAGAAGCGTTGTTTCAAAGCTGGCCGGCGTAGAACAGGAAGAAGAATTCCAGTTATCTCCCTTTCGCCCTTTCCGGCGCAGAAATTTAAAAATTCGGCCGTTAATTTAGACAACCTAATCCAAATTCCAATTAAATCGTCAACCTTTGTGTCAGCTATCGAAGAGATACCACTGCGCATCGCATTATTCAATGCCCAATCAGTAGGACCATCGGAAAAGCGCACAGAAATAGTTAATTTTATCAACGACCAGAATATCGACGTCTTTTTCCTGACAGAAACATGGCTAAAAACATCAGGCGATGAACCCAAGTGCGTGGATCTAACACCCACCGGTTACTCCATCAAGTCGTTCCCCCGCCACTCTCGCGGAGGTGGAATTGCTGTCATCGCAAAGACCTCCTTGATCAACCGTCTTAACTACACAACAACTTTCAATTTCGACCACACATCGTTTGAACTAGTCCAAACTACACTCACACTGGAACAAAGGTCAGTCCATTTTTTCTGCCTCTACCGCCCTCCTCCTAGTAGAAAAAACAAGCTGACAGAATCTCTCTTTTTGGAGCAGTTTCCGAATCTCCTGGAGTATGGAAATTCGATAGGTGGCAACCTGATTATTCTTGGAGATTTCAACTTTCACTTTGACTGTCCTGGAAACCCATGCACATCGAAACTCCTAGATTCCATTCACGTTTTCAACCTCAAACAGTCAGTTAGCCAACCCACCCATAAACATGGTCACATATTAGACTGGATTCTTTACAGACCTGATGATAATATTCTTCAGCCCTCCCTGGTGTCCCACGAACTTTCATCAGATCACCTCTGCATTATATGCCATCTTGACGTATCAGTCGCTAACCCTCCACCTTTATTCGCTACTAAGAGAAACCTCCGTATGATAAACAGAACCAAACTAATGCATGACATCCAAGCAAACCTAACAACTAGCTTACCCACTACAGCAGAACAACTTGATAACTGCCTGCGTTCATTGCTCGACAAACATGCCCCAGCAACCAAGTGCAGGGTAGCAATTCAGAAGTGTTATCCGTGGTATAGCAGTGTTAGGGACCAGCTTCGCACTGCTAAAAGAGACCGCCGTAAAGCTGAGAGGCTTTGGCTTTCCACCAGACTCACTATTCATAAGCAGATCTATGATGCCGCTAAGAAGAATGTCACAAACATAGTCCATGCAGCTAAATCAGCCCACTACAGTGCTAAAATCATGGAAAGTTCCAGCTGCAAAGAGCTATTTGAGATTACTAACAAGCTGATGTCAAGGAACAAATGTACACCACTTCCAGCTACCTTCTCTCTAGTCGACCTTCCGGACCTGTTTGCAAATTTCTTCCGTGACAAAGTGCAAACCATCAGAGATAAACTTGACAACACAATTTCAGTTGACTCGTCGTCACCATACAGTTGCGATACAAAATTTCAGCGGCAACTGTTAGCAGCATTTGAACCTGTCTCTATGGATTTAGTACGTACAATCGTGATGAAGAGTGCACCAAAGTCACGTGAACTGGATCCGATTCCGACGTCACTGCTGCTAGAGTGCTTGGATCCAATACTGCCTTCACTAACTGATGTTATTAATACCTCTCTCT
>JAECUM010035889.1:0-31214 GCA_016617855.1 Megalonaias nervosa
TGCTATCCCTGGATTCCATAGGAGAATGCTTGATAACAGTAGGCAGAATTAATATTTAATACATATAATACTATCATACAGGTTAGAGATGCGAACCCAGGTCCGCGGGTAAACGGCACCCATCACCTTGCCTGCACACCAGCCCATATTCCATCACGATTAAGCACACATCACCAAAACATGAAGCAACTGAGTATCATCTATATACACAGTCATTCCGGATTCCTACGAAAGAAATCAAGGTGTATAGGATTAATTCATGAGCATTATAAATAAACACCAGACAGAAAGGAAAGTGTTATCCATGGATTCTATAGAAGAATGCTTGATAACAGTAGGCTGAATTAATATTTAATACAAATAATACTATCATACAGGTTAGAAAATATTTAATTTGCACTCTACGGAGATTCGAATCCAGGTCCACGGGTAAACGGCGCCCATCGCCTTGCCTGCACACACCAGATATATATATATATATATATATATATATATATATATATATATATATATATATATATATATATATATATATATATATATAGTGTACGTATCTGAGTTGCAGTTTACATTACTACCACAATTTAAAAAAATAACTGCCGTCTTTCCAGGAAGACAGCTGTTTACGATCGTTCACAAACACGACATTTTACCCCAACACCATTTGCAAACCTGGCTATAGCGCAATCTGATTAAAATCAGATCTCCAATGTCCTCACGCAGGAGTGGATAACATTGCCCATTGTCTGTTTTCGCTTGTGCAGGCAGAAACTGTTTAGATTTGTAATATGCAGATTGGTGAAAATATTTCACGCCACTGACCACACGGATTCTGTCGGTATGGGCGTGTACTCTCGGGAAACAACGTCGGATTATCTCCCATCGCGAAGCTCACCAGCATCAATGCCTTTCTCTTATGGGAACCTAGTCCCGATCACAGGGGCTCGTATCGTTGCTTACAATTTACCTGTCATAGACATACCATACAATAACTACAAGGGAGGACACTTCTCTCCTTTCTCGCGCGACCTATTTAAGAATAAGCGCTGATATTTCAAGCTACATTTCGCGTAGCGTAATAAATTTGGTATCGATGTTTAGCTCAGTCATTCGACTTTGTATGCGTATCCGAAGTTTGGCTTACTATCATACCTTTAAGGAATGCCAGACCATTTTCCCACGCTACTGCTCCACATGGCCCTGATCGCGTCGCTTAATATGCAAGAACAACGCGCTGAATGGAATACTGCCTTCTCATTGGCCAACTGAAAATAAGTTATAAATAAATGCAGGACGTCATTTTCTTTTAATCAATGAGAGAACAGTATTTCATTCAGCGTGGGTTTTACTTGCATATTAAGCGGGCGCGATCAGGGCCATATGGAGCGGTAGCGTGGGAAAATTGTCTGGCATTCCTTAAAGGTATGATATTAAGTCAAACTTTAGATAGGGATACACAGTCGAATGCCTGAGCTAAATATGGGTACCAAATTTATTAAGCTTTGCAAAGCTTAGCTTGAAATATCAGCGTTCATTCTTAAATAGGTCGCGCCAGAAAGGAACGAAGTGTTCTTCCTGGTAGTTATTATATAGTACACGTATGACAGGTAAAATGTAAGCAACGATACGAGCCCCTGTGGTCCCTATATATATATATATATATATATATATATATATATATATATATATATATATATATATATATATAAACAAATGAAACAAAATAACCATCCACATAGTCTAGTAGCTGAATGTTACGATATATCCAGCCGAAAATATAATTACAGAGCCACTGTGGATATAATGGGTTGTTATAAAATGTTCCCCCTGTTCTTTTGAACACGTGTTATCAACACGGTAGCACTAGAAATATGAAATAAATAGAAACTCTAGAACTAAAGCGTTTGTTGTTGTTATAGGGTTTAATGCCATTTATCAGCACAATATAGGCTATGCATGGTGACCAGTATAAATAGTGGAGGAAGAACCAGGTAAAAACCCGGAAAGAACCACCGACCCACGAGAAGCTATTGGCAAGCTTTCTCACGTACCCACACTGGCCGAGCCTGAGATTCGAACCCACGCAGACAGAGGTGAGGTGGCAGTGATCCGTAACGGTGAGTGCTTTAGACCACTCGGCCACTCGGGGCCCCAGAACGAAAGCAGCCTGATACTGTCAAAAAACGACTATGACTTCATAATGTTCTTCATACACTGCTTCCACTTTAGGACCGTTCCGGTGGTCTCGTGGTTAGACTGTCAATGTCGTATATCGAGAAATCAAATTTCACCTGTGAATCAAATTGCATGTCCTTAAAGTTCCATTTTCTAGGTCGAGATTTTAGACGTGGTATGTTGAATTATATAGCGGTGATTTAAAGTTCTATTTCCTATGTTGACGTTTTAGATTGTACATTTTGAATTGCACGGCAGTGGTTGAAATTTCAATGCCATATGTCGAGAATTCCAACTTCACACGTTGAATCGAATTTTTTTGGGCTGAAAATTCCATTTCTTATGTCGAGTATTTAGATTTCATCTGTTGAATTTCACAGCTTTGATTGAAACTTCGACGTCCAATGTGGAGTTTTTAGACTGTATCTTTTGAATTGCGCGGCGGTTGTTGAAATTTGATAATATTTCATGTGCGTCAGTAATGTACTTAAGATATTATTGGAGCGTTTCTTTTCCAGTCATGCAACACATTTATGTAGATTATTAAAGTCTAGTGTCCTGAATTTTATTTCAAAATCGTGACTTTGCTAGTGGGAAAGACCGAGTCATTCAATTCGTCGAACCTGTAAGGCCACCAACACAATTGGGTGATTTTGTTAAAGCTCACCAATAGATTTCACCTTGTTTTAATTTTTTTCAAGTTTTAGATTAACAGTTGATGATCGAGAATTCATACTTTCCATCAGTCTTTTCATTAAACACGTGTCATATTACAAAATGGCTGCTATCCTGACAACACGTACTCAAACCTAGCTTGAACCTCTTGTACATCAGTGGTAACACGATTATAAATTGATTCAGAAATTTGCCTCTTCGTATTCACTTTGTATACTTCAGAACCATGCAGAATATTCAGTTCTTTGAAATGACATTAATAAATTTGGACAATATGCAAAAAAAATCGGTATGTGATCCCAACCCCAAAAATGTGATAGTCAAAGGATCACAACAATCTCAGAAAATCAGGATGCTATTGTCACGAATGTCCGTATTATATATTAATTTATAATATAGTTTGATTTTAAGTCATTTTGGCTTATTACTATTATATTTTAATTCATTAAATTCAGTAGCTCGCTTGTGTTATTGTAAATGTACATGTAAAATACGTATTGAATTTCATTCGTAATGAAGGCTGATTGCTAATGTCAAGTCAACAACTATTTCGGTCAAGTACGCCGCGCATTAACATGAATGAAGGTCACGAATACATTCACATGCTACCAGGAGTGTATTTGTCCTGTAGAGATTTCATGTTGATTGGCTCAGTAATATGAGATGGTCAGAGCATGACTGTTACATTATTTCACAATCTAATAATTTAAATGTCTGAGAATCGTTTAAGTGATTCAAATTTTATTGATTCGATGCGCACATAGAGACTATATAAGGGAATTAAATGCGCACCGTTTCAATTTTCAGTTCATATGCTAGTTTTATAAGAGTCGTGAGAAGAAATCGTGATTTATTTATATGTTCGTCTGACTTGCAGAGTGGAAAACATTTATTTCTAAAACAGATAGTACTTTGATGACTATGTGAAATTATTCAAGGACTGGAACATTCAAATAATTATGTCGGATTATGTGAAACTTTCAAGGATTTAATCATATTCTACTTTCACGGGATTACCTTGAAGTAAAAACTGTTTGTTATAGAACTGTGATTCCAAACTGGTATTTGTACGCTAGCACATAAACACATTAGAACCTTCTTTCGGTTTTCCTTTGGATCGTTTTGGGATTAATGTGAAAGTGACAGTACAATTTAGGAATAGTTTGTTTGATTTTATATTTTAGGGAAATAAATTTACACTTCGGAAACTTGTCTTGTTACATAATTTAAGCCCCTAGACGTAACACTATTTCCTTGGAAGGAACTTCTTATGAAAATCTCACCATGTAAGATATTCAGGTGTCAGAGTTACTAACGATCTGAAATGGAATCTTCAGAGTCAAGAAATATGTGCCAAAGCGAATCGTACTTTAGGCCTATTAAGACTTAATGTGTCATATTGCCCACAAAATGCAAAAGAATTAACTTTCAAAGGTTTTGTCATACCTGTTTTAGAAAATGCTTGTACAGTTTGTGTCCCCTTGTCCCAAGTATTACAGGGTAAACTTGAAAATTGTGACCTCTTGTTCCACGTATTACAGGGTAAACTTGAAAATTTGCGACACCTTGTGACAAGTATTACATGATAAACTTAAAAATTGTGATCCCTGCTCCCAAGTATTACAGGATAAACTTGAAAATTGTGACCCCTTGTCCAAAGTATTACAGGATAAACTTGAAAATTGTGACCTCTTGTCCCAAGTATTACAGGATAAACTTGAAAATTGTGACCTCTTATCCCAAGTATTACAGGATAAACTTGAAAATTGTGACCCCTTACATGATAAACTTAAAAATTGTGATCCCTGTTCCCAAGTATTACAAGGTGAGCTTGAAAATTGTGACCCCTAGTCCCAAGTATTACAGGGTAAACTTGAAAATTTGCGACACCTTGTGCCAAGTATTACATGATAAACCTGAAAATTGTGATCCCTGATCCCAAGTATTACAGGATAAACTTGAAAATTGTGACCCCTTGTCCCAAGCATTACAGGGTAAACTTGAAAATTGTGACCTCTTATCCCAAATATTACAGGATAAACTTGAAAACTGTGACCCCTTACATGATAAACTTGAAAATTGTGATCCCTGTTCCCAAGTATTACAAGGTGAGCTTGAAAAAAGTGACCCCTGGTTCCAAGTATTACATTAGAAGCTTGAAAATTGTGATCCCTGTTCCCAAACATTACAGGAATAATGAAAATTGTGATCCCTGTTCCTAAGTATTACAGGGTATGCTTGAAAATGGTGAACCCCTGTCCCAAGTATTAGAGGATAAACTGAAAATTGTGACCACTTGTCGTAAGTATTTCATGATAAACTAGATAATACCAAAGCGAGCAGCCAGATTTATTACGCCCGAGTATGACTTTAATCCAGGAAGTATCGAGTAAGATGTCTTGGAAGTACTTAAACCAAAGTAAACAGATAATAATAATAATAATAATAATAATAATAGTAATAATAATAATAATAATTATTATTATTATTATAACAGCATTGTTATTATTATCATTATTATTAATAATATTATTATTATTATTATTATTATTATTATTTTTATTCTGACAAGAAAAGTTTTTCACAAGTAACTATGTAATTCATCGTAAGCGATGCAAATTACATGTTGAAAAAATCTTCCATTTTGTTTTTCTATTGAGGTTGCCTTGTGGCTAAATGTTTCAAAATACCCAAATTCACAGCGCTTATTTGCTGATCCTTTAAGGGAAGACATAGCGTTATCAGTATTTAGTGTAAGTTAAGATTGAGATAGAGGTCAAGTTCATGAGATTAGGCAGAAACATCTTGGTCTCTTCTGGACATCATACCATGAACACTTGATACCGTAGATTTAAAGGTCAATGTCAAGGGTACGTGATATTTTAAAGGCATTTTAGTTTCGTGCACTTTCAACCATAAGATTGCACGCCCCATTAAAAGTAACTGCTAATAATTCACATCAATGTGTGATGACATATGTGATAGACAGATAGATAGATAGATAGATACGGACGGACGGACGAATGGATGGATCGACCTGATGCACTGACCAATCTTATACACGAACAGACCAACAAGTTGTGTGTATATGTTTGTACACATACACACACGCGTACACAGAGAGCTGGAGGGAATAATAATAATCACGAACAGTTTCATCAGTATTTCTCGACCTCTCCAGTGGCCTAGTGGTTAGAGCGTCCGCCTCGTATGCGGGAGGTCGTAGGTTCAATCCCCGGCCGAGTAACACCAAAGACTTATAAAATGGTACTAACAGCTGCCTCGCTTGACGCTCAGCATTAAGAGGTTAGTTATAGGACTGGTTGGCCTGGTATCAAGATAATGTGACTGGGTGGGACATGTGCTACATGTCTGCAGCGTGATGCCCCATTGTTAGACATCTCTATAAACTACCACACTTCAAACATCGTAGCGATATGACTGAAAAATTGTTCAAGCTACGTTAATAAACAAATCCCAATCCTAATCACTCACGAAGTAAATAAAGTCCGAAGGACCTTACTTTAACTTTGTGAGTGATTAGTTAACAATTTACACATCGACAAATACCCAAACAGGATCATTTAATCCTTATAATTCCAATTTACTTTCTTTCTGTAATCATATCAGCAGATTTTATTAACAAAGTGTTCACTTTTAGGTAGCACAAAGTTTTCTTTCCTGCCATAGTATACATAGCGCCACCTTCATTACCCAATAACGGTTGATTTTTATGTAGTAATAAAAGGTAGAGTGTCAGAACACGTCATGCCAGTTATCTAAGGAGCTTGTTATGATCATTATTTTAATTGTTTTTAAATGGTTGGTGCTATTTAAACCGGTTATTCCTGTTTATAACATTACGCTTGCGTATAGCGCGTGTTGTTATAGCATTCGTGGTTCTTGCCTTCTGCGCATTTGGATCTTTCAAAGACAAACTCGTGTTCACTTTTTTTAAAGATCTCTAGCTTCTCATATGACCCCGACCTTCTATAACAGCTAAAGGAACATGCTGTCCAAGAGAAATGCAGTAATTTCTGAAGATTGGTTTGCAAAGCCAGCCATCTGCAAAATTTTCATCTTAGGCAAAAGGATTAAGAGTTTGAGTGCAGGAAGGTCTGTGCAGTTATATCGTTTTAATAATGGGCGATTTTAATCTGGGGTTTGTAAATTTTATTTGGAAATCACCGGGGTTGGAGGGTGAGGCTTGTTGTTGTTATTGTTATGGTGTAGGGCGTTGACATAAATAAAATTTCACATAAAATGACTTGGAAACAGGGAACCAAAAGTAGTCCACAGAATTTGTCGATGTGTAACAAAAATTCCACATCAGTATCACGTGACCGATTACATCCAATCAAATGTTAGAAAACGCAGTCAATTCATAAAAAATGGAATTAATTATATATACATTTTACTCAGCATAAATGGACAAATATACAGACACATACTACATGGGTCCTTGATGTTGAGAGTAGAGATATTGCCCTTGGGCTACAAACCCGAAACTGGAGATCCCCAGCATATAACAAATACTTCCTAGACATGAAAAGGCAAGTTCACATATGTATGTGACACTGGCCCGCGCTTCCGACCTTGTCATCAGGGACTTACCGAAAGGCTGAAACTGTGTGTGTGTGTGTGTGTGTGTGTGTGTGTGTGTGCGCGTGTTGGCGAGGGTTTTTGTTGGGGGAGGGGACGGAGATAGCGGTCAGCAACGGAGAGACGCAGAGAATGGTTTTGTTGTAGTTACATCACTACCAGAATCCTAGGATGTGCCACCCCGCCCAGTTGATCCCATCTTACATCTTCCCAACCCATTTATTTAAAACTGTCTTTGTCATATATCATAGCGCATGTTGCATCCCATATTTACCACAACACGTGCATGATTGCTTGCACGAGCGTGCGGGCACACATACACCTGATGGCATGAACGCATACACACTCACAAACTTGTAATCTCAAAGCTATTATTTGAAAATATCTAAGCTGTTTTTATAGTTGTATGAAAAACGGCGAAAAGGAGATCTTCGGGTCTTTTGATGTCTCGTTGCTTTCTAAAAGAATGAGGTTTATTTAACAAATTGAGACCTTATATTTTAAAGACTTTACCATTGTAACAGTTCCGGTTTATTACGCATACTTTTTAAATAACTTTGACAAATTTACCTTGTATATTGTTCCAGAAAATATTTCTGCAATAGAGAAGGATTGTTCTTCCTGAGGATTTTCGGCGCAATAGTGCATCTGAGACAGAATTTTCTTACGAACGTATTGTGACATTTATATATATATTAACTGATTAAATATAACGTAAAAGACAATTTTTGATTAATATGAAGTACATGGAGTTTCTCATTATGAAATACGAGCGATATGATATCATCGTAAGTAGCCTAATGAATCTGCCTTCTCCATCTTGAAACTTGCACTCGGCAGTGATCGGCAGATCCCGGGAAGAATTAAGGTGACCTAAATTTGTATAATTGTATGCTATATTGTGTACACCGAAGATGATGACGTACTAAACAACCACGCTACCAAATCGCGCGTCATGTCAACGACCTAGTCCTACAATGTAAGACGTATCACATGTTATTTATGTTTTAGTGCTACGTCTTCTACCCAAATAACGGCTCTGTATAGCGTGTTCCGATGTAGGTTGATATCGGAACGAGTAGTCAAAGTTTCAGGAATATCTCACACACCTGGCAGCCCATATCGACATTCTTCCACAAACTGATACGTAATTAATATACTTACTGTGCTGTTTTTATCCTGGTGGAATCAAAATCTGACACTAGTAAATGAACGCATTTTCATGTTCCGTTCAGATACATTTGAATTTGTTGAAATGCGAAGATAGTCGATGTATGCCGAAGTATGTTCAAGTAGGTTCATATAGGGGATATGTTTCTTGAACGAAACGAAACGTTGCTTACAGCTCCAATAGGCATAATATATTTTATTCGTTTCGTTAAATAATGATATTTCAACTTAACCAGATTTCGGCATTCCCGGCTTTCGTCGCTTTCCAGCCAACTGAAATGTAGGCCAATGAAACTTGAAAACAGGTCCATTTCTTTTGTGAGAATTTGAATTTATTAGAGATAAGACATCAGAGTAAGTAAAGTCTGACTAAAACATTATGACTTTACTTTGTAGAAAAGCGTCGTTATTGGTTGCTAGTTGTGTGAGATATTCCTTAAAATCTGACCTTCGTTACTATGTTATTCGACATCAAAACAGGCTACAGAGCACCGTTAGTTAGGCTGTAAGACCCAGACGCCCAAAATATAAATAACAGCGTCGAGGTCTTACACGTAGGACTAGTCAACGATCATGCAATTTCTCGAGAAAAAGCGCAACAATTTCGAATTCCAAGTTGTTGCGCGCAATTTCTCGAGAAACGGCCTATTCCAAGTTGGAGCCCAATATCAACAACGGTGAGTACGATCTTTTTGTTTCCGATCCTTTTCTGTTTACTTTTTATTTTGAGAGGAAGCATTTAAATTTATATAGAACTACTTGTCATAGTTAAATTTAAATAGTTTTTGTTGTACGAGAATGATAGTAAGAACTGTATATTGAAATCTCTTTGGGACTATGACATTCATTTAAATTCTCATATTATTAGTAAATGGAACAAATTGCTCTTTAAATGTGCCACTTAATTTCATTCTTAACAATGCAGGGCACAGTTAATTGCTGTAGACGTATCTGTATACGTGTACGTATGATGTATATGTTCTTTTATGTTTACAACGCTTTTACTTTATATCTGTATTTTAATTTAGATGTATGGACTATGTATTCTGAAATAAAGAATTCTTATCCTTATAATTTAAATTGACGTGCTTTGTACAGTATTGCAACAAATCAACTGATGCTCGATTTCGTATCACGTTACTTATGTGGTGCTCTGAGTCACTTGTTCCAGCTATAGGAAATTCAGTGATAACGTACTTAGACATTTTAAGGCACAGTCAAGCAAGCGTTTTGATCCCGTCTAAACTGGTTTTGTCGCGCGCTGTGATGTTAGAAGGAACGCGCCTGCGGTTGGGAAAAAGTTGTACAACAATCATTAACAGAGTCGTGACAATGTCGTCATTAACAAATAAAACCTGTCCAAAGAAAAACCCACCGGCACACAAGTCCTACCAACTGGAACCAATTATATAACTTCATATATATCTTCGGTATGGTATGTCACGTCTTTTATTTCAATTCTTACATAACACTTATTTTTCCCATACAAATATATTCCTTGATACACGTAAAAGACAGTAGAAACACGGCTGTCAATTCAGATTTATTTTAGTTAAATTTTGCATCATGCGAAATCATCATTTCGATGAAGTGTCGCATGTGAAAGTTAAGAAATAAGCTAATTGTATATTACTCGCATCCCATACCCATACAGGAGATTAATGACTTCTGGCCCGTGACTTCTTGTTGACATGATCTTACTTTGATTCCCCGTACACTAGTAATAGTTCATTCCAATACCAACTTTTTGACCCAGTCTAACACCGAACAATCATGATTGAATAAACTGGGTTATAACTATATTACGATTAAATCTTTTGCACCGCTCACCACCCTCGACGCTGACGATACAGACATGGATACGTTGATCACTACTTTTAATACAGCAACGACCGAAACAGCCACCGAGATCCTTGGTAGATATCGCCCAGTCAAGAAGCCCTGGGTCACAGCCGAGGTCCTGAACCAGTGTAACAAGAGGAGGGAGCCGAAGAAGAAGAAGAAGAAGAACGATACAGAAGGGGCAGAGTAGTACAAGGCAGTCAACCGGGAAGTCAAGAAAAGCATGAAAAAAGCAAAAGAGAACTGGATAAAAGAACAGTCCAAAGACGTTGAGGGAAACTTGAAAAGGAACGACAGCAAGAAAGCATACCAACTGGTTCAAAAGCTAACAACCACAAAACAATGGCGAGTTACCTCTTTACAGGACAAAGCCGGAAACTGCCTCACAGAAGAAAAAGACATTCTGAAAAGATGAACAGAGTACTGCGCAGAACTTTGCAACCACCGAGCCATAATAAATCCAGAAATACTGAACGTCCCTACAGCAACTAACAACGACAACCACCCTACCCTACGTGAAGAAGTAGAAACAGCTGTGAGATCGCTGAAAAAGAGGAAGTCAGCAGGAGTGGACGACATCTCAGCAGAACTGGTCCAAGCAGGCGGAGAACCAATGATTAGCGCCCTCACAAACATCTGCAACAAGAGCTGGCAAACAGGAGAATGGCCATCGCCGTGGACCCAATCACTGATCATCACCCTCCCCAAGAAAGGCAACTTACAACAGTGTCAAAACCACCGTACAATCAGTTTTATAAGCCATCTTAGCAAAGTCATGTTGAGGATACTGCTGAACAGACTAAAGCCACAGGCTGAAAAGATCATTGCCGATGAGCAGGCAGGTTTCAGAGCAGGGCACAGCACAACAGATTAGATCTTCAACCTCAGGATATTGTGTGAGAAGTACCTCCAACATCAGCAAGATCTGTACCACGTCTTCGTGGATTTCAAGAAGGCATTTAACAGGGTATGGCATGCAGCCTTGTGGGCAACCATGAGACTGTACAACATCAATGCCAACCTCATCACAGTAATAGAGCACCTCTATGACAAGGCCACCAGTGCAGTATACTTCAACGGCAGCATAGGGGGCTGGTTCAGAACGACAGTCGGAGACAGACAAGGCTGTCTGCTCTCTTCCACACTATTCAACATCTTTCTGGAGATAATCATGGCTGACGCGCTTGAAAAGCATGAAGGGACAGTCAGCATCGGAGGCAGAACAGTCACCAACTTACGTTTTGCCGACGACATTGATTGACTAGCAGGAAATGAGCAAGAACTAGCTAGCTTAGTAGAGAGCCTCGACAAAACCTCTGCAGCCTACGGCATGGAAATCAGTGCAGAGAAGACCAAACTGATGACCAACAACACCAACGGCATCAGTACTGACATCAGGGTCAAAGGTGTGAAGCTTGAAACAGTCCACAGCTTCAAGTATTTGGGGGCAATTGTAACAGATGAAGGATCGAAGCCTGAAGTACTCTCCAGGATTGCGCAGACAACAGCAGCGCTGACAAAACTGAAGCCCATCTGGAACGACAAGAACATCGCACTCAGTTCAAAGGTCAGATTGATGCACTCACTGGTGATCTCCATACTTCTCTACGCCTGTGAATCATGGACCATAACAGCTGACTTAGAGAAAAGGGTACAGGCCACAGATATGAGATGCTTCCGAAAGATCCTCGGCGTCTCATACACAGACCGTGTCATCAATGAAGAAATCCGGCAAAGGATCAGAAAAGCCATTGGGCCTCACGAAGACCTCCTGACCACAGTGAAAAAACGTAAACTGCAGTGATATGGGCATGTCTCACGATCATCAAGACTTGTCAAGCCTATCCTGCAAAGGCACTGTACAAGGCAGGCAGAGAAAGAGGCGGGAAGACAATATTCGAGAGTGGACAGGCTTGACATTGAGCGACTCACTGAGAAAGACGGAAAATCGAGAGGAATGGAGGAAGCTGGTTGTTCGGTCTTGTGCGGTGCCCCAACGGTCTACCAGACTACGGGACTGATAGTGATGATGAACACCGAACTGTCATTGTTAAAGTCCGTAGTGATCGAAAATTTTCCGTCTGGAAATTTTGTTATGACAAGTAATGTGCAGATCACTTAAAAATCACGATTGAATAAACTGTGTTGTAACTATATTACGATTAAATTTTAAATCTAAAATTAGGGGGTTTTTTAATAAAAAAAATTAATATCAGTAAATGCGCTTACATGACCCGTGTGACTTTTACTGTAGAAAGTGACATTTCAGATATGTAAATGAATTTGTACAGTTAAAAAGACCCCCACAAAAACAGGTCAGAAGTCTTTTTCACCAGCTAAACATGTAGCATCAAATGGAAAAATAACAAGGAGATTGTTATTTGCTTCCCCAAATCAATACCTTACAAATACACAGTATTCAAGTACAGTTTGCCTGGGAGTAGGAGTTATTAAAATCTGCGACTGGAGTAGAGGAGGTCCAAAACTTCCATCAAGTCACAACCTCGGATTTGTTAATTTGTGACTGTCCATCAACAAATATAGTCATAAAGGTTTGAAAAGTACTCATGAATACACCAGTTGTCTCATAAACAAATCATATGTTCATATTGACAAACCCGTCTTAACAACGTTTTTACATCATAATCCGATTATGCAGACACCTGGCCAGGGCTCTGTAAGCTCTGCTACACTCAGAAAGTCATGTTACCGGATTAGCTACAATCGATTAACCTCCGAAGTCAGGAACTGGGAACAGGAATGGCTGCAATCAAACAAGTGATGAATGGTTTTGTTGGGGTTTTTTTAAACCTAAAAATAAGAAATAGATTTGCTGAAACTTCAAAGGAAACTGATTACCTTGGAAGCACTGATTGTTCTGTATGATTATATTGGAACTGAAACAAAAAAAAATCGGTCTCAGTCAGTGCTCTACTGCAATTTTTTGATGTTACCGCCGCAATATCACTTGCACCCTTCATCAAAGCATGCCGACTACACTCTTCAATAAAAACAAAATACCTTTTATCAGAGGAAGTCGGCACCAAATTTAAATACAAGCAATGGATGCTGATTGATTGTTGCATTTTACAAAGTGATTCGAACATTTTTATTGTGCCGTGAAAGTTTCTACTTTGCAGGAATAATACGATCACTACCACAGGCGGCATAAAACGCAAATTAAATTTAGAATCTTTTGAAACCATATATATTTGGTCGCAATGATGTTTGTTAAGCTTTTTATTTTGTTCACGTATTTTCTTTTCCCTATTAACAGCCTCATCCCCTTGGTAGCCTCGGCAACATGTTAGCTGTCTCCAAGCTGACCAAAATCTATGCCATGTACATGTGCACGTAAACAACTATAAAGCCACCTGCTACTTTGTAACCATGAATATCTCATTGATTTAGTCATTTGGTGACACGAGTTTGTTGACAGTGGGAGAGATCAAACGAGGACTAACTTTTTTTTTTACGTATTTGTGTTTTCTCACGTGATGTGAATGATAAGTAAATTTTCTAACATGTGATCCATACTCGAATTTATATATTTTTCATATACATGTATAGTACTTCACGCATTATAGATTCTTCTACACAATTGTAAGTTGTAATCCAGATTAGTGTTGTCTTCTGTTAATCAAAATTTCAGCTGTTTATTTTCTTTCAGTGTGTAAATCCTACTCACTGACGTCAGGTCACCTCTTACAAATTTCACTTGTATGCGAAATTTGATTTTTATAGCCCTCTCCCACTTATTTCTACATCCACTTAAGTCGATAATATTACCTTGGTAAAAGGAATATCGAAATAAACAGGTGGTACTGTATTATGAAATGGCGACATTTTTTGTAAATTGGCGACAAAATATTGGGGTTGGCGAATTTATTTTGGCGACAACTTTATTAATGCCAGCGCCATCCCAGCAGCTGTGATGGAACTCTTCACTTAGTGCTCATATCAAAATAAAAACCTTGTGCAAATTGAATCCCATATTGATCTTTGCTCATTTTAAAGTGGAATGTGGTGACTTAACATGAATAAAATTTGAATAAGTGCATATTTCTATTATTGTTTTTATTTATATTCTTTTACATTTTAGGAATAGCATGGTAAATTAGAATAATTTTTCAGGATTTTGAAGTTCTAATCCTGGATGGGGTCTGTCCTTTCCATAGCCAGTATGTATAGATGGCGGTTCTTATTATGGCAGCATGGTAGGATGGGGTCCGGAGAGAGACCTGTAATTCCCTCATGCTGTGCCTGGCAGATGCGAGACAAATATACTGATGTTTTTGGACAGTACACTGACTTCTCCCCCTCTTGGCTCTCATGAACACTGACACTTTTTGCGTTTAAAGAATTTGTATATAAATGAACACAAGTGACCTTTCTTTGTTTCGTTGTAAAATATTACCTCTTTATTGCATTGTACAATTTTATTCCAATTTTTTAAAACACAGTTTGAATCTGCCCTATTACAAATGTGGGCAACAAGGTCAGAAATAATCAGTAAAGAAAGTTTTCAGTGATTGCAAATACTATGTTCTTCTCCTTCCACTTTTCTTGTTATAGCATCGATGATACCTATTTGAAAGTGGATATTATTTTCTTAACTTATGTGGCAAATATCCTCATGCTAATCCATAATGACTTTTCATTCAATATTAGAGAATGTTCTTTCAATATTCCACATTACTTTGACATTTCAAGTAGATTACTTCTCATTGACTACATACCTACAAGCTTGGGGGATGTATCAACATGGATACAATACATATTAACAGAAATCAGAATATAAGTATTATGAAATGTAACTCGTTTTTCATACGAAAAGTATTATATCATTATACAGTTACAAACATTTACATTTACCTGTTCAAAATACAAGGACAGAAACTTTACCAAAATATTGTTCATAACTACCGGCAGTCTTGCATGAAAACCAAAAATGGTTCTTTGGATCACTGTAACAAAACCACATTTTCCTTTTGTTTGGCAACCTTGAAAAGAAGGCAGATAAAATAAAATAAAAAGTGCATGAACAGCAACCATCAAAACAGAAATATTCTTCCAGTTCCAAAGGCTTTACCATAGGAATAATTGCCATTCTCCAAAACTGCTCTTGTACTCAGTTACCAGTAGCCTGCAATAGCTGACAAATATGATCATAAAGAGGTCAACAAGAGTGAGATAGTTTGTTTCATTTCTACCTGTTCTGGTGATTATTCTTTGAGCAACTTCACAGTTCATCAAACAATTGCATACATCACAGGATCAGAATTTCCCACTTCAGTAGGCTGAAGATTTTTTTCCCCATCCCAGGATCCCCAACTTTTTATTACAATTTAAGCTTGTCTGGTACTTAGCCATGTGGGTTCCAATACTTAACTTCTTTAGTCACATCAAACAGTATATATGATGTAACTTAGTTATGGGTTCCAATAATTAACTGAAGTTGCAAAAAACATTTAGTGCAATATATATATATATATATATATATATATATATATATATATATATATATATATATATATATATATATATATGACACAACATACTTAAAAATACATTTTAAAGTTAAATTCCACTGTTTAATTACTCCTCTCTCTCTCTCTCAACGTCAACAACCAATTTATTTAAAATGGATCAAGATTAATTCTGTCAAAATTTTTAGATGGAAAAATAACTGGCCACTGAAATAAGTATCTCAAGTCAATGACCTCAGGCTTAAGAAATGTTCACTTTCAAGTAAATTTGTTGAGGGACAAGTATTTTTTTTTTTTTTTTTTTTTTTTACATTTGCTTCCCCGTACTTTAGGTTGCTTGGTATTTTAACAACACTTTCATCACTATTGGCTCTGTTATGCCGAGGAAATCAAAAGCTAAGTGCCTTTCCAAAGAAGACACTAAGGCAGCTGACCCAGGGTTGGGGTGTGGTGTCAAGCCAAGAGCCCTTTTAATCTTTTAAATTTTCTTTCTGTGAAAAAATTGTTAAGGACCTTGTTGTTAATGTTAAAGAATGTACAATTTTACACTGTACCGCAAATAATAGAACTACATACAGTAATTTCCATGTATAATGAACACCGATTCATTCAGAGAACAGAACTTATATGAAACAATGAAATATAAAATTCACAATGACATTTATTATTTATATTCACTGCAATATATTACGTGATTTTAAGAAGCTACTAAAAATTTAGATTTAATTATACTTACCCATTGTCATCTAAATTAATACTATTTGTTACATCGTTTTCGTGGAATGACAGTTTCAGGAACCAAAAATACTAAATTAAAAAGTTACAAGAAAATTGTAATTATTGCCTCCCTCACTCAATAGCCAACACTTCCGATACTCAAGGTGTCTTCCTGTTTAAGGGTATCACAACAGGACTGGTCCTGGTGTAGATGTGAAGCATGTTGATGCAGTGGCCATTGGTTGTGCGTACTTGGGTACATCTGTTGCTACATATTTTGTAACTCTATAACTGAAAAAATGCAATGCAAATTTTTTTTATTTATAATTTATATCTATTTTTCTGTTCTGTATTAGTCAAGTCAACGCTTGCAACCGATATATTTCATTTTCGGAAGAGTACATAATGGTAACAAATCTGACATTTTCCCACATAAATAAAACGACCATGATTACAGCTCAAAACAATAACTAATACCATAACAACGGCAACCTCCCAGCCCTTGTACTCTGATAACACTATACCATCCTTTCCTATCACGGCTAGAGATCCTTTCACAATTATTGTTCATTTCAATGCTTTATAATGAATTTATTAGTACAGTAGCTGAAAGATGTACAATAAATCTTTGCATCCAGACTGTCCTTAGCAAGAGAGATGAAACATGTTCAAAATCAATTTTAGTCAGATCTAGAAAACCCTATAAACAGTTCAACGTCAACATGTACACTCCTCTTGGGCTTTTCTGCACATGTAAGGTTTCTGTTACCAATACTGGCGCAAAACGCATAATGAATTTGATCGAATGACGAAAATAAAACACTGCAATGCTTGCCATTTGTCACCAGAACATTCTGTTCAAAATAATGCTAATTACTAATTTTGGACACACAGGATACCAACCCTGTGTTTGCATGACTCGCGATATGTCGGCTTATTCTGCACATGGCTTTGAAAAGATGTAATATTTGTGCATCGAGCTATGAAATGAAATTCGTTACTCGGGACTCTTTCTGTCAGCATTTCAGCAGAGAGAGAGAGAGAGAGAGAGAGAGAGAGAGAGAGAGAGAGAGAATTTATATTAAGAACAACTGTATATGTATCTAAGTTTTCTAACGTAATTTAAAGAACGACGAAGGTAACGTACATTATACAAATGAACTGGGAGCGCTGTTAGATACCCCTCTCCACCCATCACTTAACGCAATTACTGAGTGAAATATCGATCAGCTGATCATATAGAGTTTTGGAATCTCACAAATCAGATCAAATCCGAGTCCAATGATAATAATAATGAAACTGCTTTCAAGCATAGCAACAATACAAGTCGAGAACACTTTCTAATATAAACATTGGCCAACCTGTCCAACAACTTAGTCGTTTCAGTGTCGCATGACAGTTCTAACTCCTCCATCAATGCTCTCCATCGAACACACTGGTTCCCAAGAAGAACCCTTGATAGGTTCCATTCGGTTTCTCTGACAATTCTTCTGCGTTTCTTTTCGGAACACGACCAAGGGTGTCGACCTCTACGTTTTTATTCCCTCGTGCTGACGCCATGTTTGTTTACTGGAGATATTGAAATTACAACCACACAACTCATCACCCACCCACTGGACCAGGGGTCTCAAACACGCGGCCCGCGGGCCGCATGCGGCCAGCCAAGCCATATCCTGTGGCCGGCAAAATTATTGGCGTCACATAGTGTCATGAGAGATTACAAAGGTGGTGTGGCCCTTCGGCTATCAAAAATGCTCTCATGCGGCCCTCAGGGTGGTTTGAGTTTGAGACTCCTGCACTAGACGAAGATGATGTAACCATTTATGTGGTCATGTGAGATTTCGGTAGCAGATCGTGACCTATAAGTTTCGTTTAAAGCGGTCCCCAACACCATTTAAAGGATTTTCTCTCGTTTATTTAACAATTTACTGATCGAATCCTCCCAAACCCTAGGTTTTGTGCCTTATTTTAGCTTATAAGTTGCTACATTAAAATAAGTTTCATGAACTTTTACAATGAATAAAATTGCACACGCTTTGCTCTGTTGTGCCTTTAACCGATCACCAATTATGTACTAGCGAAGGATGCTGTTATCACCATAAAACGTCTACAGTTGCCAATCTGTCATGGTAACTTCGATCTTTTAAGTGCAGATTTGATGAATGTTTCAGCGTGAATGAAGAGGCCCAGGGTGGCCAAGTAGTATATGCGCTCACCTGTACAGATCGCTGATATCTCACTACTATCCGCGTGGGTTCGAGTCCCGGGGTCGGCCAAGGCGGGTATGTGAGAAAGCTTTCCAGTATGTTCCCCTTGGCCGGTGGTTCTTCCCGGGACTCTCCCTGTGTTCTTTCCCCATCAGATGTGATGGCTGCCATCTATAGCCTATTATGTGCTAGAAAATGGCATTAAACCTACAACAATAACATCTTTGAAAGACATGTGCCTTTGACAAGTAACTTTTTAGAAGGCAGTGTTTTGCTAAGAGTTGGCATATCAGTCCTCATTTGTCCGTGGGTTTGTCCGGATGGTAAATACACATTCTGAAAATGACTAATTTGTTAAGCAGTCTCATAAACTCATCTTATTTTTCTTGTAATATTACATCATGTAATAACACCTTCTTGTATCAGTTATGACATCAAATAAGGCAGAATGGTAATAGCCGAAGTATCCGAATTTGGTGACTACGCTGATTTTTTGGTGACTTAAGAGAGTTTATTGAAGCTGTTTTATCATCCTTTCTAACGAAAGATATGCATAAAGCATATGAGGACGTTATTACGAGCGTCTAAGACCAACCAGATTGTATTGCAACTGCGATAGATGATATCACCAAAAGACATGCTGAAGGAAAGCTAGTCGCTGTGTACTCTTGTACAAATTTTAAGATACGTAAACGTATATTGCTCGTGTATCTACGACAAAACAATCAAGCACGCTATATCAAAATTGCGATAAGTTGTATATAAACTGGAGAAAATAAACAATAGTAATAGAATGTACTAATATGAATCAAGCAGAATGATGGCCACCTACGAACACGCATACAACACTAAGGTGAAATTTCCAATAGGTTGGAATGTTGAAGACGTCAGCTAGATCAAATAAGATCGTTAAATACCGCATGCAGATTGATCAGAGATACACTCAGAATAATTTTTCAGACGTAGAAAGATGATCTCGACCACTTTGAATTTTACGCAACGATCGCTGTCGAACTGGAAAGATCTAGGCTCATACTAGGAAAATAGTAGACTTCGCAGCAAAACGTCTCTGTATGAGTTTGTCAAGACCAGCAAAACGTCTCTGTATGAGTTGGTCAAGACCAGCAAAACGTCTCTGTGTGAGTTTGTCAAGACCAGCAAAACTTCTCTGTATGAGTTTGTCAAGACGAGCATAGGCGGTACCAAGTTTTAATCTGAGCAGCATTTATTTACTCCATGTAGTTTAGTAGCCACCATTAATTTGAACTTCAGTGCCAATGCTTTTTTTTTTTTTTGAAAGCTGCAGGACTGATTTTTTTTTGTTGCATAAATTTTCTCATATTTGTTGTCACACATAGAACTACCACGATTTTATCTACTATTCTGAATTCTTTAACAAGGTCCGCCATGTTGGATGGAACTCCACGCATTGGGTCCTGATCTGATTATGTACACATGACATAGTCTCACTTACATGTAGTAGTTTTGTTCTGAAGATCTGATTCCATTTTTCTGAAAGCAGACTGCGCTACAATCCCAACGCCAGATATAAGCAGAAAAAAAGTAATTGGACAATCCCAACGCCAGATATAATCAGAAGCAAACGACTTAGGAAAGTACCAGTTGTGGCAACACTTTCAGCGCTTAATGCCAGCGGAATTGCTGTCAATATATCGGTAAGAGTTCTTGATGCAATAAGCTCGTTTGTGATAGCATCAATAATATGCAGTAAGTTCTTCGCGCTGTCCTTTTCTCGAGGTGGCTGTCCTTGGGTTTTCCAATCCGTGTTCAGAAAAAAAAGTAATTGAACCCCACCAAAAAGTTCAATTCCAAATCTAGAAGCCTTTATCAACTCAGTTGAAAACGACATCTCCAAACATATCAACCATACTAACATATACTCTAACTTGACAAAAGAAGAAAAAGAAGCCCTACAATCATTGAAAAGCAGAACAGACACCATAATTAAACCTGCAGATAAGGGTTCCGCTGTAGTCGTTATGAATAAGGAAGACTATATTAGTGAAGGAAATAGACAACTAAGTGACGTTAGGTTCTACCAAAAAGTAGACCATGATCCAAAACTGGAATATGCAAAAACTATCACAAATATTATTGACGAGGCGTACGAAATCGGGCACATACACCAGTAAACAAAACATTACTTAAGCCCAGAAAACCCAAGGGCAGGTAGATTTTATTTTCTGCCTAAAATCCACAAACATGGAAACCCGTGTAGACCTATAATCTCCGGTAACGGGCACCCCACAGAAAGGATACCTGAATACTTGGATCATTTCATTTGTTATGTATATGTACTTTAATTGTTAGTTTTAAAAATTTTTATTTTCTTTTTATTTCATTACATGTTATTGTAATGATAACTTTATTCACTGGATTTGATATTTTCCCAGAAAATTCAGTTGAAATCTGTTCATCCTGATAAACAAGCAGCAGTAGAAACGTTGTATCTTTTGGTGACCTAGATTCAGAGCCAATTTTAAGTTTGGTGTGAACAACTTTTTTTTATTATTGAATCTTACAGTAAGATTCGTTCAGTGTAATCAAATCCGTACATAGCGTACGTGAGAATCGGCATGAACTGTTTCTACCCAGCTTGGGAAAAAGTGATCACATGACCCCATCAAGTGGTCTGTTTTGCGTTTTGGTTAGGCTTAAAACACACGTTATCATAGTGATTTTGGCCAGTCTTGCTTGAAACCTTTGTAGCTCAAAGGTGCTTTTGTTGTGACCAGTTTGAGTTGAATTTTTTATTTAAAGTAATTTATTTTCCCTGGAAACTAATTGTGCTCATCAGAATTCTTGGACAAAGATATTTACTGAAAATTATTCGGAATTCCAGACTGGAATATTATTCTTGGTGATTCAACAAGGAACTGTTCACACATTAGGACAAAGCAAGTTGTTGAAGACGTCATCGCCTTCCATCTTGGAACTTCATCAGGATTCGAACTGTGATTCACTTAGGACTTTTTATTGATAAGACTTACTTTTATTAATGTTAGGATTAATTTTGGATTAGATTCATAAGCTGTAAGTCCTTTTTCTTATTTTTAACTTGTTTTCTAGGGAAATAAATTATTTTGTTAAATTTTACAAAGCTTGTTGGTTTTATTCTCTTATTTGTTACTTTTGTACGAGCCTAGACACGTAGCACATAAGACCACATCTCCACAAATTACCATCATATCTTCAGGACACGACGGATTACCTCATGAAAAGCAAAGCAAGCGAACCATTACTGCCAGATAGATTGCTTGTTTCCTTAGACGTCACATCTTTGTATACTAACATACCGCACAACGAGGGTACACAGGCGTGTAGAGAAGCATGGGACACAATAACTGTAGACAATCCACCCACTCACTTCCTAGTCCAACTCCTGGAGCTTGTCCTAAAATTCAATAACTTTGAATTTAATGCAGAAAACTACCTCAAATCAATGGGTACAAAAATGGTCCCTTCGTATGCTAATATTTTTATAGGAAAACTGGAGGGTCAACATTTAGCGTCGGTGGAACTTATACCATACCAGTGGGTACGCTTTATCGATGATATAGAAATGAAGTGGCAACATGGAAGAGAAAATCTGGATGATTTCATATCAAAGGCAAACAACTTCCATCCTTGAATAAAATTCACGGCAGAAGTCTCCAACTCAAACCACGTTTTCCTGGACACAACAACCAGACTGGTAGAAAATAAACTCTATATATACATTTACTCAAAACCAGCCCACAAACACTGTAATGTGGCGAATTTTGAAGACTTATTGAAACTTGAGGTTGGATAATTTGTGCTTTGAAGTTATCATGGTCAAGCCAGAAAGGTCACTGATATTTCACTTATTTCATCTCTGAAACATAAAAGGGTCTAAGTTTAAGCTCCAGTAGAACTGACCGAGTCATCGTAACGGTATAGTGACACAGCGTACATAGAATTACCGACCGTATCAGTCGGAAGAGGACTTTATTTCAAATAATTGATCTTCAAAGGAAAGCTAATTGCAGCACCTTTTAGGCTGGTGAAATCCGATGAAAGACATGATTATTTGGGGGGAATTTTAGGAACAGTTACTTCTGATTGGTCAGAAAAAATTAAGGCGTACACGTTGGGAGACTGGGGATTTAGGGTACCAACTTGCTCAGAATTCTTTAGTTCGACTCTTGGCTTGTGAGAGGACAAAAGGTCCAACTCCTTGGGAAACTTGAGAATAGTGTTTTCCCTCGTAGAAAGGGCAGATAGCTGTCTTAAAAAGGAAGACAGGCTATAATGCTAGGACGCACGGTTTGTGTGGGAAGAAATAGCATTAAGGTACGCAATTTTAGTTTTCATATAATATTCTATTTTCATTTGTTTGTTTTCTGCAAATATGTTGATATGCTTATGATTCACGCATGTATCATGTATTCATTTCGTAGGACTCTGTTGATATGTTAGAGTGTTATGCAATTTAATTCTTTAATTTTACAGTTCATGGATAGAATTGACGGACTGCATGTAATCAAATGTTCAATGTGTAGAATTCCATAGGAATTTATGATGTAACCCAAAGAATGTTCAAATATGCAGTATTTCATAGGGATTTATGAATTAACCCTAATATTCAATGTGTCATAATTTTTATGATTACATAAATTGATTTCCTGTGTAGGATGATATTGTTATCGTGAGTTAATGACAATTGTATATTTATATATGATTTCGCAATGCTTAAATGATCTTGCAGGTTATTGGTTACTGTACTAGATTTAGTGAATATTATGCCATAAGTAATTGAGCATTTATTTTATTGAACAAGAATTGACTAGTCAAATGTAAATAAGACGTGTAGTAATGTATGCTGGTATATACGGCCGCATTTGTCTGTAGGAGCACATGGTAATTTCTAATCAATTGCCGCTCGGAGAGGGCAATGAACTTCGAGCTAAGGTCATTTGTACTAAATATAGCGGTGTACCTCACCGAAATACAGAAGTCTGTAAGGACAGTATTCGTTAAGATCACATTATGTCAGAATTTATGCAGTGTGAATCGCTTATCTGAATACGAACAAAGAGAGTTTATATATATATATATATATATATATATATATATATATATATATATATATAGAGAGAGAGAGAGAGAGAGAGAGAGAGAGAGAGAGAGAGAGAGATAAGTGGTGAAACTTGTCTAGCTTGAGGCATACTCTATATTCAAGGAAACAGTTTTATACTCTACTGAGAAAGGAAGGAAGGGAGAAGGAAGGAAGAAGAAGGGAGGGAAGGAAGAAAACAAAGGAAAACCCGATGAGTCAGAGGGAAATCCGCATCTAAGAGAGGTCGGAATAATCAGGGTCAGAAAGGGGACCAAAGCGCACGCATTAGACGTGGAAAACAAGACAAGAGGAGAGAGACTTCAGGTGATGCTGTCAAGCGTGGAATTGTACTCTCTAAATTCACCACTCGTAACATGATGTAAATTGAACACTGCGACTAAATTATATCAATGTAAATCTGTTGGATTGAAAGTGAAATTTTGGTTAGGTATTAATTGATTACATTTATTTTAGTAAATCTGTTGAACTGAAAGGTGAAATTTTGGTTATGTATTAATTGATTAAATTTATTTTTATTTATTGGTAAAGGGGGCTCGTAGTTGTTTATTTCTTTCAATAGCCTTGCTCAGCTATCTGTTAACGTTCCATCTATCCGTCCACACTGGGCATTAACACCGTGGAAGGTCATTCCCTAGTTAACGATCGCCAAATCAGTTAAGGAGACTTTAATGTTTTAAAGCCCCCCCCCCCCGTTACAAACACCAATATCTCCTCCCAACCAGCTGTCATCCAAAACACTGCATTAGGAACATCCCATATAGCCAGGCACTGAGGATACGCAGAATTTGCTCCGAAGATGAAACATTCATAAAAAAAGGTCTGAGGAATTATCAAAACATTTGATTAACCGATAAAGACATGATAGAGGAGGTAACCCAAAGGGCCAAACAAACAAACCGCAATGACCTACTAAAATATAGAGAGAAGGAAAAGGCTGATAGGATACCATTTATCCTGACCTACCATTCAGACAACCCCAAAATAGGTTAAATCATCGGGAAACACTGGCCCATCGTGGAATCGTGTGATGCACTAAAGTTAATCCTCCCGAACAAACCTGCAGTAGCCTATCGGAGACCAAAAAAACCTCAAGGACATCCTAGTCAGGGCGAAGCTAACGCCGATCACTAATCAAGACCACCCTAGTAAATCTGGTCCCTCTGGCGATAAAAGGTGCAAAACCTGTCAACGTATTGTAGAGACCAGGACATTTTCTAGCACAGTGACTAGAGAAAAACTACATATACATGGTCCAAACAAAACGTGTAAAACAGAGAATGTAATTTATCTCATTACATGTAAGATCTGTGGCCTTCAGTATGTCGGAGAAACTGAAAAGCTACACAAAAGGATCAGCCTTCATAGATCTGACTGGATGACAAAGAAACTGTACAGAAGCCCAATCGCAGAGCATTTCTTCTCCCGTGGCCACACTTTCATTTATATAATACTTGCAATTGCTTACAACCCCAACTGGAGGTCAGAAAAGAAAAGAAAATTAATCTTACTGGATACGCCGCCTTAGAACATTGAAACCAAGCGGTTTAAAGCAAGAAGACTAGAAAAAGATAGCCATGCACAAATAAAGTTATCTTTATGCAGAGAGTAATGCCTGATTATATGTGTAAATTTAGGCTAAGTTTTAAAGTATTTTAAGCCTAAATAGGTCAGCTGGTTATTGCGCGGACGTGAATGAAAACTATATCACGCGTCAAGTCCATGTTATTCGTTTTGTTATAACTCTATGTCCAGTTAGAATTGCTTAGTCGCTGTCATTTCATTATGAAACATTAGTTCTTTTTTTCACAGTCCATTTAGAATCGCTTAGTCGTTAACCCTTTTGCTTGAATCAAGTTTCTATTTCCTTTAAGTACACTAGTCCTTTCATTTTTGTAACCACTATATGGCTCTGAATTAGTATTTTATTGTTGCCACTCGGTTTTATTATGTAATCGTCTCCGTCGTCATAAATATATTTGCTCTACAATGATTCCACTCTTGGATATAGCTGAGATTACTTCCTCAGGTTTTGGTTTTCTTCCCAAGAATTTAATTCTTTTAGTTCCTTTTGTGTTTTCGTTTTAATTGTGTCTTCTTTGTCATTTCCGTCTTCCATTTTTCCTCCTGTTGATTTTTCCAGTTTCTTTTTTCCTCTTTCTCTTCTTCGCGTGTTGTTTTTGTTTTTTACTTCTTCTCGGTACTTTTTCTTTTTCTTTTTATTTCCTGGTTGATTGGATTTTTCTCTTTTGGTTTGATTTTGCGCGGTTAATCAATGTGTCATAGTTAGAGCATGGCTGAAACTAAGAAGACGATGTATTGGGGTGTGCCTGTAGTGGCGGTTACTAAAGCAATCACACTGATACTTCCAGAAGAGAATGATTTTAATTGGGATTTAGTCAGTTTTCTTTCCTCTTCGTAAAAATGCACCGGTACCAGTGCCTTCACCCCATTCTCTTTCCATACCTCATGTAGAGAATTTTAGACAGAGGCAGAAAGAAGAATTGGAGAAATTTTTACAACAGCAGAAAGAACAAACCTTTGTCATTCAACAGCAACAGCAAGAAGAGGAAAGAAAAAACGAGAGGAAGAAGAAGTAAAGAAGAGAAAGTGCCAGGGAGAGAAGAAGGACGGTGAAAATCAAACTGTAACGGTGCTCTTGACATTTGTGGCAGACTTAAGATGTCTGAGACAAATGTATTAGACTTCTTTAAGTCGACCCAAGACCAAAAGACCTTCCGGAGCCAAATATTCAAACCCAGTCATCACTCCCTCTACTCTGACTACCCCCGCGAGGCCATCGGCAGCAGCAGCAGCAGCAGCGATCACTACCAAATCATTAACAGTAGCAGGTGAAGAAGTAGGGCTTGGCCGTAGCAAGGGTATAAAGCAGTTAAAGCTAGTTGTCTCCAGATCATCAGTTTGTTTGTTTTGTTTGTTTTAAGGGAGTCGTGACCCCAATGGAGATCACAAAATTTCACGGCTACTATAAGCCAAACTGATTGGATCAATGTTTTTGGAAAAGAAAAGTACGCATTGTACACAAAAACAATATAACTGAACGGTAGGAAAATTAACAACTCATGAATATTCGATCCGGATGTGGAAATCAAATGTTTGGCGTTAAGTTAAGGACCGTCCCGCAAAAATAGGAAACTGGGCATAGATTTGAACCAAATGCAATTAGTGACCAATGGTGACAGCCTTCGAAGAAGGAAGACGGAAGTGATCGTTCCTGGCGCCCCTGCTCCCTGCGGCTTGCTTTGGGGGCATGGTAGTAAAAGCGGTTTATCGCAAAAATTAAGTAGTACGCAAAAGTGTACAATTTTAACAAGTCGTGCATGCCCTTTGGGCAATATACGACCATGATCCAATGAACGAACTAACGATCAATAATTTCACCCGTTCTCATAACATGATGTGGACTAACGTTGAGTCGTCTACCCTAATATCGGGGATGCTGCTGAGCCCGGACTATCCCATGTATGTGGCTTCATCATGGGATATCTCGAAGATAACAGATACAGCTATTTGGAAAAGAAGGATTTACGTGGAGAGGCAAGGCTGTCTGAAGAGAGTCTTGAAGTACGGACCTGCTGTCAGATGGAGTTTGAGGAAGAGAAGACCAGTGCAATGTCCCGTGTTAACTCGATTGGGTTAACAATCCCCCAACGGGGCTTTTCAGGGCCACTCAGTTATCTCGAAAAGATATACTCATGGCCAAAAATATTTTTTCCTTATATTGTATAAGTGTTGGTTTATTTCTATATGTCTATATTTTATTTGTCCCCATAAACCACTTTGTCCCTATAAAACATTTCACATAGCCTTTTCCATATCTACCTACAGTAGCGCGTATTGAGGTCAACTCGAATACTGTTACTAATTCTCTCCCCGATTGAGGTCAGCCATTTGTAACACTTTTGCCATTTTTTCCCTAGTGTCCAGTACCGTGACGACACCCAATGTTAAATTCCCATTGACCCCCAAGTGTCATTCTCATGTTAATTTCTCGTATGACCATATAAAATTTTCCGCCATTTTCTCTATATTTTTAAAGTCATATGACTCTGTGGTGGCGCACGTCACTACTGGTATAACACTAGATTTGTCAGGTCACACAGGTTTTCTGAGGTGGCATCATTCAGATTCATGATCATGAGACCCAGTGCTTCATTTTAATCTATGTTGGTAAATGTTATACTGTCGGTTTGGGTACCTCGAAAATTAATTGGATGGGGTCTGTTGCTGTACTATAAGTGTTCCGAAAACTAATGCGAGTGCAATGATTGGTCAACACCCATATCTTATGACGATAACCACAATATGTACAAAGCTTTACAACAATCCAATTGTAAGCTTCAGAAAAGGTACAACAAATTTCGTTAAGAAATCGCGAGAGCACAAAGATTCGTAAATCCACGCATCTTTAGATGACGACTATAACATATAGCAACTTCCACAACGATCCATAAGGAATCGACCATTTATTTGTTTTTCGAAGGGGGGGGGGGGAGGGCAGGGGCGTGATAAAGGGGGAATGAAATTATGTTGAAGAAAAAAATTCCAGCTCTTAAACAGCTTGAAAAAATGATTGCTCAGATTGACAGGAAAGGGAATATATTAAATCTATATATTTAGTTGAAGAGAAAAAAAAAAATATAAATCTTAAAGTAACATAAAAAATATACCCCCTCGAAAGAAAATTAAAGCCCACACCATCCGCCCGCGGAAAATTAAATGGTCACAATATTCTGCGCCTCTTCTGCCGCTGGGCCAAAAAGGGGCAACAACTAAAAAAAACAAAATGAGAGTAGTAGGAGTTGTCCATAACAGCATCACGCACTGAGTGGGGAAAGATCAGAGAATGCTCGGATTACCAATAAATCAGTCTGAGATATAGCCGAGGCTTAACCACTGTGTGTTCTTGTTTCGCAAAGCAAACGTGCACACACAATCTGTCAGTCGAATGTAAACATACCAGTCTGAACCGACTCGTTTGTGGTTCAGTCACCGGTTCCGTCCAGCAAGGTGATTAGGTTCAAAAATCACCGTGTACAACTGAATGTGCAATCAAACGTTGATGCTGAAAAACAGTTCTCTCTATTTCCCATTCTTTCACACATTAATGTCACGTGCTTGCACATGATTGTTTTGACAGAGCTGTAAGACTGTACCACTTGCACTACGTAAAATACGCTAGAACGCTGTTCAACAGAAGCCGAAGAAAAATAAAGCTCTAATCGCAACTTCGAGAGTCCATTATTCTATCAATGGCTCATATCTACTCGTTTGTGATGTCGAGACGTATGCATATGCAGATTTTAGGAGAAAATCATTATGACTTTATTTAAAGAACTTACTCGCTTTGTCTATTTTCTGTGACAAACCGGTTTGAAACTCATACTCAAACACTGACAACAATTATTGATCAGTGATTGAGGAGATTGTACACAGTGTACGCAGTGGCACATTTAAATAGGCAGTGTTGGCTTGGCTGGACAGATAAACAGCATCCTGGTTTTGTAGAGGATATCGTTTGTCGTTTCGTTTGGAGAAGCTGAAATTTAAAGGTAATAATGTGTGGCTAAACTTTTGAATGGTCTAAGATTATTGTGCTTATCATATTATGAAATTTATTATGAGAAACTTATAAGGTTTTTGCATTTCGAACTCTCCCCAGGCTTAAATGGGCCAAGGCCTAGGGTTCATTTCTGGTCACTGGACCGGGTTCACGTAGTCAGTTATGTCAGTAACATTAATGTTATTTTCCAGTCGCAATTGTCTTCATATTTTAAAAAATTATTTAAAATAATGTTTGTTAGGGCTTCTTATTGAACTGTTGTGTTTTGTTTTTTGTTTGTTTTTTTTCTGGATGTCCACTAGTTCGTGGACTGTCGTCGAATGTTGATAGACTGCAATAGAACGCACACAAATATTTTTGGTTGGTGTAAAACCGTCTTGCTATTTTACATGAAGAAACTTTACAGCAAGACTGCCATGCTTGATCAAAGACATTTGGCTAGGCAATATAATCAATAAAAAACCAGCGTTTGCAACTAAACCAAGCTGTTTTTAAATGGAGACGCATAAAATAAATTAAGAAAAGAAGAAAAAAAATTAATGTTGGAGCCGTCGTTTGAATGTTACTTGTCATAATTGTTCCAAGTTAAATGCTTGGGTAATTTTTTTAAAAGTGTTTATATATATATATATATATATATATATATATATATATATATATATATATATATATATATATATAATAAAAATGTTAGAGTATAGCATGAGCATGGCAAGTCACATTTTGCCGGCAGCGGTCTGAGGCAATGTTGCATCATGTTACGTAAATATAATTAAGATGGCTCTGTGTTGCTGTTCTTGTTGTTGGCTAAGTCTCAGGCATTGAAACATACTGTTTGAGAAAGAAAATACCAAAAACGAACAAGTAACTCAAAGATTTTAATATTTTTAAAAAATTATTTTCTCACATTTTCTGACAACAGGTGACTGACGTAAGTGTTGAAAAAAAAAAAAATCAATAGCTGAAGGAAAAGAAAGCATGAAATAATAGTGTAGCGGTAGTTTGTAGTTTGCTTTGATGTAAGCGACAGTAAGTATTGACAGGTATACTTGGCTACAGTAATCGTGCTAAATTCAACACGACTGCCTTGCTGAGCTAAATTTAACGAATAGTGTATTTTACTCCCAGTTTGGAACTAATATTTGCATTTTTAATTAATTGAGGTATTTTGTGAATACCGCAAACAAAAATGATACATGACTTAATCATGAGAATGTTAATCAAGCCTTTTAGAATGTTTACAAGTCTGATGACCACGACTAATTCTGGGGGCATTCAGTTATATGGCTCTTTTTGAGTTGATGTATCAATTCATGTGCGCATGAAATAAATGAACATTTCCAGAAAGCATAGTCTGCATTGATCGAATTATGCCATAATAAAACATGGACTGTGCTTAGGACAAGAGCAACAATGATTGCTTTGCACTCAGTGCTTAAATTGTTATGTTCATATTTAAGATATAATTTAATTTTGATTGCATTAATTGCTAGATTTGTGTTACCTTTGACATTGCTAGATACCACAGCTCAGAAGTAACAGTTAACATTATTTACATGCCTAAAGTGTTTTGGACCTATTCAGCATTTATGCAAAGGACTTTGGGATGCACTATTTCATTTTAATGGGGGGGG
>JAECUM010035890.1:0-18077 GCA_016617855.1 Megalonaias nervosa
CACCTCCCTCTCTCTCTCTCTCTCTCTCTCTCTCTCTCTCTCTCTCTCTCTCTCTCTCTCTCTCTCTCTGAGTATGTGACATAGTCTTTTCAGTACAAATTGCTGACAATCATTATAGTCAATAAAACATGGCCATATTCCAACCAGTTTTTAGTTACTGTATGCTACAAAGAGGCTGTATACATACAGACCTTTAGTTCATCTTGCAACTGATCGAGATCGATGTATCCATCTGGTCTATCTTGGATACGTACAAGCTACAATAACGAAAGAATTACTTTACAGTTATATTCAAATGGAATGCGAAGCATAAGTGTTCTAAATGTATTATCTAACACAATATAAGAGCTAACAACCACTCTATCTTGCTTAATTGAAAATATGTTCTTCTCGGCTTCCACAACTTTATATTACGCATTCGATTTGAACCCTTAAAAACGTAATTGGGGGGGGGGTAAGCCATTCTTGCAAAACACGAGGCAACTTTACAACGGTTTGTTGAGCTCAGACTTTAGAGCGACTGTTTCACACATAATACTAAAATCCATTTTGTCTTCCATTTCCAATTTAAATTGAAATTTAATTTTAAAGATAAATACATAATAATTGATTAAAATGCTCGATGACTAAACGTTGCAAGCCACCGAACAGCTCATGGACAATTAATTGTGGCTAACGACGGTGAAAAACCAGAGACTAATTTCAAATGCTTTTGAGAAGGGACATTGAATGTTCATTTGTGTTTAGAAGTTTAGTGCCTAATAATTCAATGTAGCATCAACAATTAATATAAGTCTAACGTTCGTGTTCAGCGTTTGACATAGAAAAGAGCGTTTCGCATTGCAATATAAGGAAGCAATATGCCAAAAATGTATAATCGGAGAACAAAACATTTCTCAAACAACTGTCATAGTACATAAACACAGACTAAATCAAAATTTGGTCTGTACTTACAGTCACGCCATACTCCTTCCACGGCAAGGTATTCGAATGGTGTTCAAATGGACCAATGAACACTACCTGTTTAACAAATATAACGTATATGTAAATAAAACAGACTGGAAAATGAAGATACAGGAATTAAATCTACATTTAATTTCGAATGAAAAGAAAAACATATTGTATATATCCGAAGATGGCATTTTACGTACACACACTATGTAACCTGGCAATACCAATACATCTTATGAAGAACATTGTAATATGTCTGCTAAAAGCCGCCATTTTGTTACTGTCAAAAGAGAACTGTGCGACCTTTATTTCCCTATAATTTGCACTGTTTATTTCGGAGCTGGAAGTATATATTTGTACAATTACACACAGTAATATTCCGGCTATCAGGAAAATGTATCTGGTATTAGTATGGTCGTAATCGGTGGCTGACAGCATTCATAAACATTTGCGCAGACCACCTAGACGGAAGGAAATGCTTCAAAAGGTAACTAAACAAAAACGTTTTTAAAACTTACAAAATTTGTATTTCTGATTCCACCGTAAGATAGCATATTACTTATTCTATTAAAGCCTTTATGCAGTTTACTGTAGGTCAACTTAATTAAAGTATAAAATGCCGATTTCGGCACGTAGGTTCTCATTTACTGGCAAAACGTGCTGTTTCCTCTTTCTTTTGAAAAAACTAGACGACGGTGAAAGACATTCAGGAAATGATAAAACCTACAGACACGATATTTAGCAATATCCAAAGATCTTGCAGGGACATAGTTCATTTACTGTTGGTGTTTCGATCTTGTTGATGTTTGCTTTTTCTCTGCAGTAGAAACTATTATTGTAATTTGTTTATTATTCAGATGTGATAATACTCATATGCCTTGTCTTTGTATGCCATTGATCTAAACTGCTTTAAGAAAGTAAATTCACAAGCTGTATTTACTCCATTTCAAGTTATTGTTTCATGCATGCCGTAACAAATTCATATTGTTTAAGGCGCGTTGCAGTTATTTTCGAAATTAAGCAAAGCATAGTGACAAAAATAACTGACAACGGTCGAAAATAATTATTAAACTTTGAACTATAATGGTCATCTTGAACACTAAAATGTTTAAATTGATTTCCGCAAAAACATGTTGGGGGGGGGGGTAATGTTTGTGTGTGTGTTTTGTTGGGGTTTTTTTGTCCTTCTTTTTCTGCAGATTATGAGCAAGTACAAGTGTGCTATATGCGATGAAAATAATGATTAATTCGAAAATGCTATTCATCAGCACACTTTGGACAACCACTTGGGGAGGGGTACGTATACAGCAGTCAAGCAGTGGCGTAGCGGGGGGGGGGACAGTTGTCCCCGGGCGCCATGTGCCAGGGACGCCAAAATGAGGAAAATACAACTATTCGTTATCTCAGATGCCCTCGAAGGGGGCGCCAAGTTTATGTTTTGTCCCCGGGCGCTAAGTACCCTCGCTACGCAACTGCAGTCAAGGGGCCTTTGAGATGGAATCCTTGGTGGGGGCTCAGAGGGCAAAGCCATTGGAAACTCATGCATTTTAAGCGTTTCCAGGGTATAATTTTAACCATTTCACTGTAAATAAAATTTACTATGTGAAACGCTAATGTTGCTTAATGCTCATTTCTTCATTGTTCATTTATGAGCGGGGAGGAGGACGCCAGCATAAAACTAGATTATTACTCCTAGGAGTATCCTCACCAAACATTTTAGTCTAAACGATACCAAGCTTGATTTAATATCTCTTTTGTTCTTGTTGATATTGTTGTTGTTTTAATGGAGAGAACGTTAAATCCATGGACAGAGACGAACATTACTGCGATAGAGAAGAACCTGATAATGAATATTTCGACATTGAAAAAGACGAAGATGGAAATGAAAATAAATGTGATGATGTGCAAGATGATAACAATGAATTTCAAAGATAACTTCGAACTGTCACAAGAACGTTAAAATTAAAACACCAGTTAGAAATGTCAATGGTCTTGTCGCCATCGGATTTTTCCTATGTATAATTTGTGCTGATTAGACATTTCTAGACATTACTAAATGCATCTTTTTATGCATTTCCTCCTATCTGGCGATCAGAACAAAGGTTTCTCGATGTTTCCCAACATCCATTACAGTCATGTTAATATAAAATTCGTAAAGTCAAGGTCTCGTCAGCTTCCTTTTAACTACTGTAATATGGCAGCTCATCGCTTACGTATTATCCAGTTCTTCATAAGAAATTTAGGTATTATCGACTTGCATAGTGAGATACAAATGTTTGCTCATTTTTATCAAATATAAAAGCAATGTTCACTTTAAGGATAGATACAAGCAATTGTGTATATTTTGTGACGATTTGTTCTCTTTAGTTCACTGACGTTTATGCATTAGAAAGAAAGAAAGCGAGAAAGAATGAAAGATAAATGAAGTCTTAGCAGTAATAGATTTAAGACAGTGCGTGTGTGACACCTAGTGTGACTCATATGCAAGTATGGGTATTACAATTATATGCACCTTCTCTCGGTTTCCATGTCAGTTTTCAAGGACTAGGCTAATAGATAAATACATATTTTAAAGCGAGAGACATCAGTGAAATTTAGAAAGCTAACATGTTCAAAATGCCAGCATCATAAATTTGCTCTTATTGAGTGTATGCGCAAGTCTATGCATATGAGAGGTGTCCGTAATTTTGTTCTTTTGTAATAAACGCAACTTCTTTATTTTTTCATATTAATTTTATTAATATTTACAGAAAAACGTACAGTGTCCTCTGCAATACGGGACTGATTGACCTTGAGCCCCATGGCAACCTTGTGAAGGGCAGCTGTTGCACCGCTTCCGGTAAAGATTACGACATCATCCTTGGATGCGTTGACGCATTGCTTTATGATTTCCCTATAATATTTCGGATAGAAACATGAGAAGAAACAATAAAGAATATTAAAAGATACATCTTCTGTCCTAAGCCTCAGCCGACACTTGTAGTTGAGAGAAGCTTATTTTATAATGCTTGGCCGCAATAGAAATCAATAATGAAACTATGAATTTCTTTTCTAACGAGACTGGACCTAAAAATTCAGGTTATTTTGCAGAACTTTCACAAAATCAAAAATCAGCTGGGCCTGTATTACCAACCCACACACCCCCAAAATTTAAAATATGTTGTCAAGCAAAAATTTGAACGAGTTTAGGGTTATATGTACCATAATATACACGCAATTTTGTTTCATTTTTCTTGAATGGTAAAAATGCCAACGAAATCGTATAAAGAATAGTAGAATTACCGCAAATTGTGTTTTATTATATTTAATCCACTTTTTGTAGTCTTCCATTACTTAGCTAATATGTGTTATGGTGTGATCAGCATATATCATCAGTATAAAATCAATCAAATGAAAACTCTTTATTAACGACTTAGACTGCACTGTCTGTCAATGAGGTTACAAAGTGGCCGTGTTAGAAAACTATTAAAAGTACTATTTTGGATCAATATATGCAGTAATCTAAACTTTCATAATCAAAAGGAATACTAACTATCTTTACTGAAGGATGGACAAGATCAATATTATCACCAATGTTTTAGCACATAGAAAACATACAAAAATACTCTTAAAATACATTAAAACATACCTAACATTATTTACGGTTTTGTGCGACAGCGTATACATTATATTATTATTAACTAACTGCATATATTAAATCATGCATACAATTACTTCTAATGTAAAATGCATAATGAACACATCTTCTGACATTAATAAATTAATTAGTTTTGTTAAAAATACAGAAACTGACTAACCGACATTTGCTAGAATGGATATATAGACTTATCACTCTTACACAGCTTAGAAGACAAACAACAAACTGTACGACTCACTTACTAATGGTATTGACGAATGGGAACCAGTCTGCTATGCAATAAACTGACAACGAACAGTGCAAAAATAGTATCTAAGTAGCCTGAGCGCTTTCGACTCTTAATGAGATGAGTCCTTTTCAAAGGCAAATACAAAACATAGACAAGACAAACAAATAAAACACAAAATCAGTTGTGTTTGCAAAACTTTACATGGCTGTTTCTACAGGAATTAAACTTTTAAATTTATTATGTTTCAACTAGTTTATTTCAACTTGTTGCGGATACTTGAAAATATTTGTATTGATCTAGAAATCCATGAGCCATAACAACAGCTGTTGTTTTATGCAAATTTATGTAAGCGCAAATTATATCCCGGATATTTCATTGTTATAGTAGTAATTATAGGCTATTAAACAAATTTAGAGAACCACAGAAAAGGTAACGTACCGGCTGTAAATGATAATTTCATTTGTGCATGGCTGTCTTTTTCTAGTCAGATTCAACAAAAGATGGAATAAAATAACCCACGATGCATCCATGAAACTCACAGCCCTACTTGGGGAAAACTTAAATCATCAATATCTAGTCAAATCAGCAACCATCGAAGAACTAAAACAGCAGCTGAATTCAGTTTCCACAGAAGAACAATTGCAAACGTTTTGCTCTAAATTAAAGAAGGATCAACAAAAACTCTCTGCAACACTATACAAAGTCAGAGAAAGAAAACTTGGAAGTCATGATCTACAACCAAATCACTGTTGTGAAGAAACTTCAATTGACGAACTTTCTTCTAAAAACAAACGTAAGAAGAAATATCGCCGTAAAAGGAAGAATAGTAAGCACTCTGTAGCAAACATTAATTCAACTGTTACTAACACAGTGGTCAATATCTCAAAGTTAGAACTTACGGAGGCAGAAATAAAACTTTTATCGAAGGGTTTGACTTTTTGTCACCGTCCAAACACATACGACAGAGGAAAGCTGAAAAAGGACACCGAAGAGTTTAGTCGCCGACTAAGACTGAAGGCCCATTTTGCCTTGCAGACCATAAATAAATCAGGGGAAAATATACGCTGCGACCAACCCATATTCAGAAAGAAAAGTAATTGGCCCCACCAAAAAGTTCAATTCCAAACCTAGAAGCCTTTATCAACTCAGTTGAAAACGAAACTTCCAGACACATCAACCATACAAACAGATACTGTAATTTGACAAAAGAAGAAACAGATGCCCTACACACTCACTGAACAGCAGAACAGACATCATAATTAGCCTGCAGATAAGGGTTCCGCTGTGGTCGTTTTGAATAGGGAAGACTACATTAGTGAAGCAAGTAGACAACTAAGTGACGCTAGGTTCTACCTAAAACTAGACCATGATCCAACACTGGAATATGCAAAAACCATCACAAATATTATTGATGAGGCGTACCAAATCGGGCACATGACCAGCAAACGAGAAACTACTTAAGCCCAGAAAACCCATGGGCAGGTCTTCTACCTAAATCCACAAACAAGGAAACCCGGGCAGACCTATAATCTCCTGTAACAGGCATCCCACAGAAAGGATATCAGGATATTTGGATCATTTATGAGACCACATGTCCACAAATTACCATCATATCTTCAGGACACGACAGATTACCTCATAGAAGCAAAGCAAGCGAACCATTACTGCCATATACTTTGCTTGTTTTCTTAGACGTCACATCTTTGTATACTAACATACCGCACAACGAAGGGATACAGGCGTGTAGAGAAGCATGGGAAACAAGAACTGTAGACAATCCACCCACACACTTCCTAGTCCAACTCCTGGAGCTTGTCCTAAAACTCAGTAACTTTGAATTTAATGAAGAAAACTACCTTCAAATCAACGGAACCGCAATGGGTACAAAAATGGCCCCTTCGTATGCTAATATCTTTATGGGAAAACTGGAGGGTCAACTTTTAGCATCGGTTGCACTTACACCATACCAGTGGGTACGCTTTATCGATGATATAGAAATGAAGTAGCAACATGGAAGAGAAAGTCTGGATGATTTCATATAAAAGGAAAACAGCTTCCATCCTTCAATAAAATTCACGGCAGAAGTCTCCAACTCAAACCACGTTTTCCTGGACACAACAACCAGACTGGTAGAAAACAAACTCCGTACAAACATCTACTCGAAACCAACCGACAAACACCAGTATCTCCTCCCAACCAGCTGTCATTCAAAACACTGTATTAGGAACATACCATATAGCCAGGCACTGAGGATACGCAGAATTTGCTCCGACGATGAAACATTCCTAAAAAGGTCTGAAGAGCTATCTAAACATTTAATTTACTTAGGCTACGACAAAGACCTGATTGAGGAGGCAACCCAAAAGGCTAAACAAATAAAACCGCGATTACCTACTAAAATATGGAAAGAAGGAAAAGGCTGATAGGATACCATTTATTCTGACCTACCATCCAGCCAACCCCAAAGTAGGTAAAATTATCGGGAAACACTGGCCCATCGTGGAATTGTCGGATGCACTAAAGTTAATCCACCCGAACAAACCTGTAGTAGCCAATCACTAATCAAGACCACCCTAGTCAATCTGGCCCATGTGGCGATAAAATGTGCAAAACCTGTCAACATAAGACGGAGACCAGGACGTTTTCTAGCACAGTGACTAGAGAAAAAATTAAACATACATGGTGCAAACAAAACGTGCAAAACAGAGAATGTAATTTATCTCATCACATGTAAGATCTGTAGCCTTCAGTATGTCGGAGAAACTGAAAAGCTACACAAAAAGATCAACCTTCAAAGATCAGATTGGATGACAAAGAAGCTGTACAGAAGCCCGGTCGCAGAACGCTTCTCCTTTGCTGGCCACACTTTCAGCGATATAACACTTATTGCGTTTGCTCACAACCCCAATTGGAGTCCCGAAACCAGAAAAAAAAAAGGAATCTTCCTGGATATACCGCCTTAGAACATTGAAACCAAGCGGTTTAAACCAAGAAGACTAGAAAGAGACAGCCATGCACAAATGAAATTATCTTTTGCAGCCGGTACGTTATCTTTTCTGTGGTTCTCTAAATTTGTTTAATAGCCTATAATTACTACTATAACAATGAAATATCCGGGATATAATTTGCGCTTACTAAATTTGCATAAAACAACAGCTGTCGTTATGGCTCATCGATTTCTAGGTCAATAAAAATATTTTCCAGTATCCGCAACAAGTTGAAATAAACTTGCTGAAACATAATAATTTTAAAAGTTTAATTCTTGTACAAACAGCCATGTAAAGTTTTGCAAACACAACGGTTTTTGTGTTTTATTTGTTTGTCTTGTCTATGTTTTGTATTTGCCTTTGAAAAAAACTCATTAAGAGTCGAAAGCGCTCAGGCTAATTAGATACTATTTTTGCACTGTTCGTTGTCAGTTTATTGCATTTATCTTAATAAATCCCTGAGACACGTGATCCCCTGCTGGATCCAGTGTACTTGAAAGGACTGTTATTCGCCATATGATTTGTATTCTTTATATATATGGTTGATAATGAAAGAAAGATTTTAGTAAAAGGAATCTTTTGAGATCTTATCCTAGTTGTAACTGAAAAAGAGACGTTGGAAACATTGTTTAAGTGATAGAAGTTCAGTCCCTTTACAGACCTGAGTTTTGGAAGACACGTTACTGAAATCAGCACCTGACTCTTTGGTGTGGTATTGAAAACATGTTTCAGACACATTTAGATCTAGAAAATGCCGCGGCTGGTATTGTTTTCTTTTAAACTGAGGTTATCATCAAGGATGTGTCTATACTGAAAAATATAAAGTTTGATCATGAGCACTGAGAAATTTGAACTTACTGAAGTTTTAATATGACAGTGTTTGCATAGATTTACTATGGGAATTGAATCAGTATATTGCGTCCTGCACCGTGTAATTGAAATCCAAGTACTAAATATGTCAACTTAATAACAACTTCGAATCCAGTATTATATTAATACCATTTTCTATCCATAACTTGTTTATATCCTTTATGTGAAAGACTGCTGTGTTTGATTTTGGTGTATTACCCTTCAGAGACCGCTGATCTCGTCTATTTTTAATAATGATTGTTTGTTTTTTTCGAGCAAACAACTTAATTATCTAGTCTGTTTAAAAGTTAAATAACAGATTAACGTTTACCAAATATCTTATTCTTAATCATCAAATAAAAAGAATACAAAATTAGACCAGGTCATAGTAGTGACTTTGCATTAAGACATATTTTAATACTGCAAGCTTTAAAGATGTATATCTACATTTTTAGTATCTAAAAATAAATACTGTACATAAACAACAACTCTGATTGTATCTAGATACCTGTCGTTACAAGGACAGTGCAATATTTTTTTTTCACTGCTAAATGGATGATTTATCAAATATTTACGTGCTCATAATATATCCTTGGTGGCACACGATCCAAATATGAGACCTGCGCAATAATTCCAGTGATTCATTTTACAACGGCGATCACCTTTCGGTTGTAACCATAGTGTATCAGCCACTTATTCCTTTGTTCTACACCCTCGGCTGGACTATAAATTAAACTGTAATCTGAAAAATCTGACGGGATTACATTCCTTATCCAATCTTGTATCTATGGTCTAAAGGATTCAATTTATCGTCTGATAGATCAATGCAAACAATTTCAAATATAGACACATAAATACCACTGCAAACTCGGCATGGTATGGTGCACGTTTCATGTAGAAATTTCCTCAACAAAGTTAGTCAACAAGAGGGATTTTCAGTAGCTCAGATAGTATTTTAAATATTTTTCTTCCTTTGCGGGGCTATTTGTTTATGAACTCGGCGAATGTGACCAGTCTAAAGACGATTTCGCTATTGGTCCTTCGGCGAAAGTGACCAGTCTATACGATTTATCGAACAGAAGCATCTTAAGTACAAAGGAGAGGAAGCCATGGTCCTGAAACGTGTCCCGTGCGGGCTCAGAAAGGATTAAAAATAGCGCCCTCCAGCATGTCGTAACAAGAGACTTTTGGAGGAAACCTATATGCTACAGGATCAAAGCCGGATTAACCCATCGACTAATAAGGCACTTAGGTACTCAGGTATTAGGTATTAGGTACTTATATTTCGAAGTCACTCCTTTAGGCCCATCATTCCATATTGAATTAACGTTTAATGAATTTAAGTTACGTCAAATAAATGTATTAATTCTACATAGGTAAATAAATAAATAAATATGTTCGAAGACTTCATAATTTATTTAATACATTCTAAGCACTTCCCTCCTATTACCCTTAGGCCCCTCGTGACCATAAACCGGCCTTGCATGAAATGCGTATCGTGATGATGTTTCCAATGACGTATTTGACCTTTTATAGGAGTGTATTTTATATAGAAAAATTTATATATATATATATATATATATATATATATATATATATATATATATATATATATATATATATATATACATATATATATATATATATAAAGAATACAAATCATATGGCGAATAACAGCCCTTTCAAGCGCACTGGATCCAGCAAGGGATCACGTGTGTCAGGGATTGATTGAGATACCTTAAACCTTAAACCAAAGGTTTAATTCATGTAGAAACAGCCATGTAGAGTTTTGCAAACACAACGGTTTTTGTGTTTTATTTGTTTGTTTTGTCTATGTTTTGTATATGCCTCTGAAAAAGACTCATTAAGAGTCGAAAGCGCTCAGGCTAGTTAGATACTAGTTTTGCACTGTTCGTCGTCAGTTTATTGCATATATATATATATATATATATATATATATATATATATATATATATATATATATATATATATATATATATATATAAGTATTAAAGTATTAACCTAATTCCAGGACTATACATTGCTTTCAAATTTGCCTTTTCACGACTGTGGTAGTGATTGTAATTTAAGGCGAATATTTTACATCTTAAATGAAGGAATATGCTAAAAAAAATTTATAAAATATATTGTGAAATAAACTCCCCGTGCTCACAAAAGTTTAAGTAGAGAATGTAAAAAGGGGATATCATCAAATAATATCAAGAAATGATTCAACCAAAGTAGTCGATGACGCGAAGGTTCTTCTTTCTCCTGATGTTTGTGTTTGCTTTACAGCAACGTCACAGAGCTTTTTTAAACTTCTTTAATTCTGATTGGTGTGCTTTACAGAAACGTCAGAGTGTTTATTTCATACTTAATTCTGATTGGTTTGTTGTTTGTGTGGGGCTTCACAGCAACGTCACAGAGCCTTTTTATACTTCTTTAATTCTGATTGGTTTGTTGTTTGTGTGTGCTTTACAACGTCACAGAGCCTTTTTATACTTCTTTAATTCTGATTGGTCTGATGTTTGTGTGTGCTTTACAACGTCACAGAGCCTTTTTATACTTCTTTAATTCTGATGGTCTGATGTTTGTGTGTGCTTTACAACGTCACAGAGCCTTTTTATACTTCTTTAATTCTGATTGGTCTGATGTTTGTGTGTGCTTTACAACGTCACAGAGCCTTTTTATACTTCTTTAATTCTGATTGGTCTGATGTTTGTGTGTGCTTTACAGCAACGTCAGGGTGCTTATTTTATTCTTGGTTCTGATTGGTCTCTTGTTGCATGTAACCACATGAAACATCTACTGGATTCAGGTTCTACGTTATGTATCACTAGGACCTAGTTCAAGGATTCACCATATATAAATACACAAATTTTGTTGTTGTTGTTGTGGGCTTAACGGCATGTTTCAGTACATGATACGTTATATATGGTGGCCAGTGTAAGTGGTGGAGAGAGAACTCGGGAAAACGCTGGGAAGAACCATCGACACACGGTAAGCTACTGGGAAGCTTTCTCAGGAACACATAAGCCGAGCTCGAGACTCGAACCCACGTGGACAGAGATGAGATGGCACTGATCGGTAAAGCAGTTCGATTTATACCACTCCACGGGGCCCAATACGTGAACTTATTTTAATCACGAGATTTCTAACGTAAACTCTATTGAATAGCACACAGTCAGCTATTTAAAGGTATAGTTTTAATATCTTCCTTTTGAATGCATGATTATTCTTAAGTATGACAATGTCAGATAAAGAGCCTATGACAAGGTTAGACAAGGACCCCATGACAAGGTCAGATAAGGACAGTATGACAAGGGCAGACAAGGGCCTTATGACAATGCCCCATGACAAGGTCGGGTAAGGACCCTATAACAAGGTCAGATAATTACCCTATGACAAGGGCAGACAAGGACTCTATGATAAGGTCATATAAGGACAGTATGACAAGGGCAGACAAGGACCCTATAACAATGCCCCATGACAAGGTAAGATAAGGACTCCATGACAAGGTCAGATAAGGACCCTATGGCAAGGTCAGATGAGGACCCTATAACAAGGTTCGATGGGGATCCTATGACAAGGGCAGACAAGGACCCTATGATAAGGGCAGACAAGGACCCTATGACAAGGGCAAACAAGGACCCAATGAAAAGGGCAGACAAGGAATTCGAAGAAGGATAAACAATTAAATATCAGAAGGACTCTTCCTTAAATACAGTAATAACATTTTCCGATTAGCGACTTTATCTGTCCACACAATCATGACTATGTTTGAACACAATGGATAAATCGGGATAGATTGCAAATTGAAATTTGGGTGCAGCCTCTGTTACAGAACTAGACTGCAAGCTTGCCAAGGGCACACAATTCACATTTAAAACGAAAAACCCAAAATACTTACAATCATTATATTCTTTTGTTTAACGACGTTACACTCCAAAGCCTGTTGGACACGACTTCTCTGTGACGTTTCTACAATATGTCCGTTCCAGCAATGATGTTCCAAGTTTTAGGCGTCTGCAGGTCTCTGCCCTACAGATCAGTATTTATTTGACGTTGTATGTGGACAAAAGTTTCATTTTCATACATGAAAAAATAAGATTTCCCATCACGCCATGCGACGCATGATTGTGTATGCTTTCGTATGTTATATTTGCAATAGCAAAAACGAGCACACTGGGGGCTAAAACCAAACAAAAGGTGAAACTGCATTACATTGTAGACATGGAAAATAATGTTTTGACTGAAGAAACTTGACGACACCGTTCATGTTTATAAAGTTATTTACATTGATTTCACATGAAAACACTATCACGTGTTGAAATATATCCAACATTAAAGTAGGAAAACAGAATAGGCTATAGTTAGTTTTACTAGGCCGTGATTTTCCTAGAGAAATTATTGTGACAATTCAATAGAGTGGAATATCAGGATTATTGTCCTGTCAGTATACATCGATAACATAATGACCAAATGATTGAAATCTAGTAGTAAGTAGGGCCGCCTCGCATGGTACCCACAAGTAAGTTACTACGTTATTCTTCCTTATTGTTGGTGCATATTGTGTTTTGTATTAGTTATAAGAATAGTAGAACAGTACTTCTGCATACCTAAATACTGGAGCCTGCATATATTAACGTCTCGTGATCCTGCAAAATAACTAGCACATTAGTGAAAGTACAAATTTCCGAATATTTCTACCCATGATGCACCGCGCCCATTAGTGTTAGGTCCCAAATTCGTATGATCCAAGCCACGCGCTCCGCTACTACTAATTTTTCGACTTAATGTACTAGTTACCGGCTTATGGAACTGGCTACCACGTTTATGTCAGAAGCTTATTTAGCAAAATCTTAGACTTACTATCTCGTAATTACGAGTTAGCTATCTCGTAATTACCGCTATCTCGTAATTACGAGTTAGCTATCTCGTAATTACGACTTACAATCTCGTAATTACGAGTTAGCTATCTCGTAATTACGGCTTACTATCTCGTAATTACGAGTTAACTATCTCGTAATTACGAGATAGCTATCTCGTAATTACGAGATAGCTATCTCGTAATTACGACTTACTATCTCGTAATTACGGCTTACTATCTCGTAAGTACGACTTACTGTGTCTTTGACTTGTGGAACCAATTTGTCATTTTGAATGGATCGTGCAAGGATATGCAGCTTTCATTTTCACTTGGGATTGAGTTACTCAGAAATTCTTAGTTTTCTAGCCCAGATACATGGAGTATGCATTAGTATGAGAACTCTGAAACGAATACTGCGCACTCTGTGTCTCTTTAGAAGAAGATTTCATTCTGATGTACTTAGAGGTAGCCCAGTTTATCGAAGAGAATGTTAGTAATTCCGGTAATCAACAAGGCTATCGTTGGATGCATTTACGATGTTTTCAACATGGAATGATAGTATCAAGGGATACCGTGGGGATACTTATGCAATTACTCGACCCTGTTGGTATACAATTGCGACTAAGGAGACGTCTTAGGAGACGAGAGTACTTTGGACAAGGACCGGATTACATTTGGCATGTCGATTCTTACGATAAACTCGAACAATATGGGCTCTGTATAAACGGATGCATTGATGGTTTTTCAAGGCAAGTTATTTGGCTTAATGTTTACATAACAAGCAGCAATCCAAAAGTAATCGCCAGCTATTATGTGGAAGCAGTGCAGATGCGTCACGGATGTCCGGCCTTAATGAGAGGTGATCGTGGAACAGAAAACGGTCATGTTGCTCAGATGCAAGATTTTATGACGGGAAAGGAAAGTTTCATTTATGGAAGAAGCACAGCCAATCAGTGAATAGAAATGTTTTGGAATTTTCTGCGGAGGCAATGTTGCCAGTTCTGGATTGACACCTTGGGAATGTTGAAGGAAATCGGCCAGTTCACAGTGGATTTCATAAATATCATCTTGATTCAGTTTTGTTTTATGGGCCTGCTTCAGGTACATTTAAATATAAATTTGTTTTGCCTCAATATTCCTCTTAAAAATGATTGGAATATGTCATAAAATAATTTCGTGGGTAGCGGTATACTGTAATATTTATAATTACTTTATAGTTTGTGTTATCATTACTCTCACACTTACATAGTTTTGAGGGGGGCCCCGAGTGGCCGAGTGGTCTAAAGCGCTGTCCGTTACGGATCACTGCCATCTCACCTCTTAGTGCGTTGGTTCGAGTCTAAGATTCGGCGAATGTGGATATGTGAGAAAGCTTGCCAGTAGCTTCTCGTGGGTCGGTGGTTCTTTCCGGGGATTTCCCGGTTTCTTCCTCCACCATTAATGCTGGCCGCCATGTATAGCCTATCGTGTGCTGAAAAATGGCGTTAAGCCCCACAACAACATAATTTTGACACTTTCCGAGAAAGCACTCCTTCTCCTTTTATAAACAGCAGAAATTGTGCAAACTACAAGTTGAATCCATTTAGTCCCATCCTTTAGAAAAAGGCAAAATATTTTTTAAACAACTGTATTTTTGTCCCTTTGATGTGGTCTTAAAGAATATGATTTAAAACTTCATACTTTCTGTCCAATTAAAAGAAAAGGGTGTAAAATAACTTTTTTCATGTCTCTTTTCTCCGAATGGAGTTTTGGAAGGATTAGAGAAGTCAGATTACAATTTGCAGATCTCGGAGTGTATCACGTTGACAATTAAACAACAAATGTTACCATCACAGTGACGCACAAACGGACGAACGGGTTAAAGTGGGAGATAGAGTTGTCCCTTTTATATTCTTTTTTATGTGTCACAATAAATGGTGATGGTTTTTTGAATGCACGTATTGGCAGTTGTGAAGAATCTGATTAATATTTATAGGAATGCAAATTTAAAGTAGATTAATTACAACGGCTCCTGAAAAATTAATCTAAGCAAATTAATACAATAAATAATTAAAGGTTAAATATGGAGGAAATCTTAAAAATGTAAACTTTTCAGCTTTGTTGTAGAAAGTTATGTAAGACTAAAAGTCCGTTTCTCCTGTAAACATTCCTGCGCCCAAATTCACTAAATTCACCCTAAAATTAATAACAAGGTACAGTTCACAACTACCGATTGCATTGGCCCCCCCCCCCCCCGTCATTCAGAACCACCGCTAATATCTCTGCAAAACAAATTATGCCTTGGATGTACGTCACCGAAGTAATGTACAGAAAATTCGTCTGAAATTTCTTCGCAAAAGAAGAAATCCAATCTATTCTGATCATCTCGGCTATTTTTACTATTGGATTGACTGTATGAGGTGTTACAAATGATACATTCGAAGTGGTAAGGGTGCAAGGGACAGTTTTTATGTAAAAACTGAATGTCTCATCTTCCTGCGTAATATAAAAAATGGTAACAAAATATACAAGAGACGTCAAAAAGGTCCATATTTTTGGATAGCTATATTAAAAACAAAGCATATGAATATTATTCACTTGACCTGAGAAGTCAATGGCAGTTCATAGCAAAAGAAGTTTATGGACTCCAACCCCAAATTTATACCTGCATTTTTCGTGTCCGAAAGTAATTTTTGACGCCATGTAATTCTCACGGTGCAAAATAGTTGCCATCCATGACGTTTTTGAGATATTCTACATGCCTTGAACCCATATGTCTACTGCTGTGGGTGGCTAGCTCTTCTTCCTGGCCGACTCTTGGTACTTCACTATCTACATGCTGCAGAGTAACTATGGGAGGCATACATGCCTCACATCAATTTCAAGAACAACACCAGCCCCAAATGCCTAATTAACAAATATATCCATGTTTTTAATTATTAAACAATGATAGATGAGAGAGAGAGAGAGAGAGAGAGAGAGAGAGAGAGAGAGAGAGAGATGCATACACATAACACTTTATCAAATTAATGTCCAGACAAGCGGGGAAGTTTAAAATAAATATCAAGCCAGAGAAATTATGATGTTTGAAATAGTATTTTTTTCTTCTTAAAATGGGAATGGGTATTTTCCACTAGAGAAATGCCAATTAACAACCGATTTGTTTTGCAGAATAACATCGATAGTATGGTCCAGGTCAGGAATGTGCATCGTATAAGGCCGACCAAAAACAAAAATTGCCCAAATGGCCGACCTGTTGTGATGTACAAATTACCAATGATTTATGGACTCCGGAGCTACCTCCAGTCAGTGGACGAAGACCAAACAGAAATCTGTCGAGAAGAATGTGCATTTCTAGATGAATATCCATGTGACAAAGATGTATTTAATATCTGTACTCTTTACATGGAAGAAAAGGGATGAACATCGCCTATAAATATCGACGATGCCTCGCAGTTGTATTGTAATGTACGAAACATGTTACTTGTGGATTTGTGACAATAAAGGCTTTAATACTACTGTGATTCTATGATGAGAAATATTCTTATTATTTTCCTTCAGCTGAATGACACTAAATGATCTTCAAACGAGACTTCGCTATATCTCAACTTAGCCAAGTGTACTTTGCTCATATACTTCTTTATTCCAATTAAAAATAACCTGTCTGATTTTTCGTTTCTTGTTTCCCTTTTATACAAACAGAGAGACAAATGACAAAGTATGTTTAGGACGACAGCTACAAACTTTTTAATAGAACGTGAAGTAAAATTTGGTAACGAACGTGATAAAATGACATTTTGATGCTTTCACAGCAAAAAAGTTTCGAAACTACGTCGAAAACCGGCAGAATTTTCATTATATAACGGGACACATACGCATATGAAAACTTTCTTCTGTTAAGGCTGTCTATAAACATTTTTCTCTCTAAGGGTTCGTAGCGATCCGCGCTATTCAATCTATTAAATGTATAAATATAATTTGTCCAATCAACATTATCAATATTAAACACATTACAGTCCCACGGACTTGTAGAAGTGTGTCTATCGTATTAAACGCCAAAACATTGAGAGAATTAAATGGTGAGGAGAACTACAAACTCATAGAGGATGTATATTATCTCATATATTCATGCAAGAAAGATTATGTATATATAAATACTGGATGAACATAATTTTTAAATATATATCCGTTTTGCTTTTTATATACAGATTATGATTATTAATATAAATAAATTAACCTCAAAATGTGTTATTAGATGTGTAAGAAATTGAAAGTGATTGCTTAATACGAGAAGAACAAAATGTGTTATTGGATGTGTAAGAAATTGAAAGTGATTGCTTAATACGAGAAGAACAAAATGTGTTATTGGATGTGTAAGAAATTGAAAGTGATTGCTTAATACGAGAAGAAACGAACTGAAGATAAATGGTCACTTTCTTGCCAAAATTCGATTGACTTGTTGACCCTGTGACTTTAAATGTTTGCACTTGCAAAAAAAGTTCGTTTTCGCACTGTAAGTTTTGAAGAACAGCATGCAACTGAGACATAGTATGGGCCTGCCCCCCCCCCTCTCTC
>JAECUM010035891.1:0-17207 GCA_016617855.1 Megalonaias nervosa
TAGCACTAGTTCTATCGTCTCATGTTTATATTTTAAAAAAAAAAAAAAAGCCATAGTGAGCAGTCACTGAATAGATTCAGGAGACTCATAACGCAAACAGCGAGAATACTTACTGAACGTATTAGCTTATGCTGGTCCAAGACCACCCTGTTTTCTGCAATAAGAATTATTCGCATTTGTCAACGGAATAAAAAACGTTGATGACACTGAACACAAGAAGTTGTATCTTACTTCTTACAGTTTTTTTCACTGTAAAACAATCAAAAATTCTAGATACGTTACTCATTTGTAAAGGTGTTATGATGTGAATGTTTAAACTTGTTATAATTATACAAGCACTGCTATCATTATATAGGTACTGTTATCATTATACAGGCACTGTTAAGATTAATATCCTGGACTCAAACACTAACAGTTAGTGACACGTGTTTGCTTAAATGTTTGCTCATTTTAGGTAGACCTGGTTTGCCTGGTTTGGCAGGTAATTTGATTCATTAAATCAGTGATGAAATTTCAGGAAACTAATTTTAGGATAATTGTTTTAGTATATTTTGGAAACATATAAGAATTGGCTTGTACTTGTTAGGAGGCAGTCCATATACTGCATTATGAACGACAAATGAAAGAAAACAAAAAATTTAGATAAGTTCAACCCTTTGTTAAAGAAACATTCTGCTGATTGAAATGTTAATAGTAATCAGATAATCAAATCCATCCAACACAAATAGCCATCAGATTACCAAATCCATCAAACACAAATAGCCATCAGATTACCAAATCCATCAAATACAAATAGCCAACGTATTACCAAATCCATCAAACACAAATAGCCATCAGATTACCAAATCCATCAAACACAAATAGCCATCAGATTACCAAATCCATCAAATACAAATAGCCAACTTATTACCAAATCCATCAAACACGAATACCCATCAGATTACCAAATCCATCAAACACAAATACCCATCAGACTAATAAATCCATCAAGTACAAATACCCATCAGATTACCAAATCCATCAAACACAAATACCCATCAGATTACCAAATCCATCAAACACAAATACCCATCAGATTACCAAATCCATCCAACACAAATACCCATCAGATTCAGGCACTGTTCACACGCAATGGCTCTGGTCTAAATATTAATATGCAATTTACGGTACATAAATAGGTGCATGTTTAAAGTAAAGACCTTCATTTTATTATTTTATTATAAGCAGGCCAGGAGACCCAGGAAAATTTGGTGAAACAGGTATATGAGCTTTAAATAAAGAAACTTTTGCATCAGTCATACAACTTGTTCATTGAATTACTAGTGTTATACATTGTCATCAGGGATACATTTTCTGCTAATTTAAAGCTTTATTTTATAGCAGTTTCTTGAAATAATTTGCTTTAAACATCTTTCTCGAAATATTGTGTTATTGATTCTCCTAGTGTCTACGGGGCATTCTGTAAGGGATGACACAGAGTTAAGAATGCAAGAGCAATTAATACATAATTTTACTGTAAATGGGGATCAGTTTTGTGACAAGTGAATTATGGACGTACATCAAATCAAAATGTAGCATTTTCAAAACAATGTATTACGCCAATATGAGATATTTGATAATATCCAACTGCGCATTTTGATCTAGAACACGACATAATGAAAGTCAACACACACATAGACTGATGGCAGCCCTGTCATTGTTTCCTGTTCAATTCAAAATTGATACAGGGTGCACAAAGCTGAATGGTTATGTAATCTTATTTTTATTAATCATACCAACCTTACTTGTTGTCAGTGGTACAGTCCAATCTGGATAAAGAGACCTATCTATAGATCATTGGACAACTATAGCTGAAACATTCCTATGTTATCTATACTATCCTGCAATTCTTGTGTCATTTCACTGAGACCGTTTCTGGTATGTTGATTATATTATGATACGAAAGCCGTTGAATATATGCATACATTTTGTTTTCATTATTGATAGTGAAGAAGATAATAATAATTACAAATTTCTCTATAAAAACGAAAATGTGCAATTATGGAAGGTCATTTGAAGAATTGCATATTCTCATAAAACAAACTTTCATTGTGATAAATCGTCAAATACGTTAGTATATTGTACAACTATTATCAACCGTGACCAAGCACAATTACCATTTCCACATTTCGACATTTTGAAAGTGATATTTTTCCTGAAAGAAATGTTTGAATGTATTTATGATTCGCACTGAAATGTATTAATGACTGGTAAGGCTTGACTTATTTCAGTATTAAGTTCTGAAAATGTTTTCAGGTGCAAGGTTTTCCTTATACCAATACTGATGGAATCCCTACATTCTACACCTGTCAGTACAAATATAAAAATGTTATAAATTTAAGAACTCCAGAAGGCTTTATTAGTTAGCAACACGCTGTTTCTATATCCAGGGCCAGCAGGCCCGATAGGACCACCCGGTGAAAAGGGAGCAGTGGGTGAACCAGGTGAGTTTTAAAATAAAGACCAATGATTAGTTTAAATGAATTTCCATATTCGACTTTCTGTACATTCTGGACATAATGCCCAAAACAACAGTATAGAATATTATGTTAATTTCCTGACATTTCATTTTGCAAAAGCCTATCATGAGCTCATAACAATTTCTATTTTGAAAGTTTTATTACCTTTACAGTGGAATCACCAGCCTAACTGGGTATAAAACTAGTTTTAATGAATGGAATGTTATTGTATATGGTTAAACTGTTGAATACCAAATGTTTACGTTAACATAATAAAGAGTCAACACAATTTGTGATTTAAACAAAAATGATAACATATATTTTATTAGGTTATCTGCAGACAAATATATAATTTCTTTTGTGATCAATGTGTCAGCCTGGATTACCTGGATTAGTAGGCATTTCATTTGACTTCAAACATTTTGATCTAAAAACTCTGTAAAGCGTATTTGTCACCTGATTCTGACTGGAGTGACTGCTCATCTGATTCCGAATACTCGCAACAAAAGATACACACACGAAGAGGGACACACAGAAAATAAAAGGAACAGGTTTAGTACGAAAGGTATCGTTAAATCATAAAATATGGTGTTCAGTGTTTGAGAACTTATAGAAATGAATTTAATCTTTATCATCCGATAAAACTGCCTCCTGCATTATGTTATAAAGTTACACTTATCATTTTGTGGTTTTTCATTGTATTCGATAATTTCATCTATTTTAGGTCGACCGTGATTGAAAGGTATACCATGTATATGGTACAGCCAGCTGTTCTATTTTCCAAACCAACCCTGTACATTTCCTTACTTTTCTCTTCAGATCAGAAAATCCTATACTTGACGAGATCCCATTAAAACATGTCAATGAATGTAGATACAACTCAAAGCCATTTGTGATCGGCTGACGCAAACGTACTGATTCATATAGCTTGTTATTTTCGGTTCATTGCAAGAAAAGTTTTACAATGGCTCCGTGTAGCACTATGTCGCGATTTTCGGTCCGAGGCTACCGTATTTCTGTTTGCTTCGGACTGACACTGTTACCTTTATGTTTGCAATTACAAAGTGGGTTAAAACTCCCTTGACACTTCCGACAAGGTCAGTGGATGTAACCTTTCTCAACTCCAGTCTAAGGATACACTTTTTGCATTGGGGAGTGAGAGGAAGGTAGTAATGAAGAAAATGGCGTAGTGTTATTATAAAATAGATGTCGAGAAAAGTTGTTAATGTCTATCAAACAAATAGATTTTTTACACCACTAAATGCAATACAAAATGTTGAAGGTAAACATTACAACGAATGTAATAAAACTTCACCCTACGTGTAATAAATCTCCGTGGCATATAAGCCTAGGTATGTAAAATTAAAAAACTGAATTTAAACTCATAATATCTATAGTTGATGATATCCTAAACAATGGAAAAGTTTTGAACACCACTCGCGTAGTAAGTTTGAAAGCTTTAGTTAAAACCAAAAGTTGTACTCGCTGGTCTACCGATGTATTTTTAACCTATCATTCTAATATAAAGCAAAATATTCAAATATTATAAAATCAAAAATGCTGTGAGATGTTATCCTAACCGTTTGCTACTTTAATGTCGACCTAGGCTGCCTGGTTTGGCATGTAATGCAACAAGAAGCTACAAATATAAGAAGTTGTCACCAGCGTGTTTTGTTTTTAATATGAATTTTATGGTCTGGCTACGAAAAATAAACAAGCAAAAGGAATAAATAATTTAGCCTTGTTAGGCACTTTGGCAAGTTTGGACATAGTATGTTTTTCCACTTGACCAATTATTAGACAAACTGAACTGTATTGCATGGGTGAATTCAAATCATTAAGATCATTTTGTAATGAGTTCTTTTCTATTCCAAAGTCAAGAAAAGATAGTTTAATGTGCTCTATTCGCAATAGAAGAACCTTACGAAGACTTTGTAACTTATTCTCACACCGGATGACTTGACAAATTCAGTTACACACCAATACTACAGTCACAAATAACACTCTAGATAAAATATGTCCCATATATTCGTGGCATTCCTACACATCTTTGTATAGATTGAAGTATGTTATGTATTCTATCTAATCCATTTGAGATACGATATTTGTATATACAGGGGCTGTAGGTCCAATAGGACCACTCGGAGGCAAAGGTGAAGTTGGCGAACCAGGTGAGAATACAGTAAGATATGTTGAAGAAATCTTTAGCAAATATTTTGATAAATTCGTTGGTCATATTTCTATGGAAGCTAGTTTTAATTTACTAATATTATCTCTGTAAATATCCTTGAAACTTTCTGTTCTTTGACATACAATAATCTTTACATAAAATTCCTGACGTAGTGCATACAACGTTATCTTTATGAAATATAAATAACTGAATACAAAAAAGGCTGATAGCGTCAAAACTTCGAGCTCAGATTACAAGAACTATATTCAAACTTTCAAGCTCGAATGATAAAAGTTGCATTCTTAATAGGTTTTAAAAAAGCATTATTACTGATTCAGCTGTAATCATTCTATTGTAGGTCGACCTGGATTGCCAGGTTTAGCAGGTAACACATCAAGTTAACAAATTTAAAAGGAAAAATTCAGTTCCACGCTTCGAGTTGTATATCACCAAATACTTATCAGTATTATTATTTTGATATTTAAATACTCTCTCTCTCTCTCGGTTTTTTTTTATTTTTTATTTTTTATTTTTTATTTTGTTTTTTTTTTTGCCTTTCGCACACACTCATAAAGAAACAAACAGGCACAAACGATTATGTGCCTACGCCAGTCTTATATAACAACAAAACACCAGCAAGTAAGATCAAAGAGTGAGGGTTGCAGGAACAGAACTATTGTGTCTAATTCAGTTCCAAATGAACTCTCAGCAAATCTAAGTTTAAATGATATTTGGTCAAAAAGGTCATCATGAATGTATACATTACTGTTCATAACTTTGAGAAGCTGAGTTGAAATGTTTCATTTATTTTCAAAGACCTTTATTTTAAAACTATAAAACTGGTCCCTTGTTTTCTTTTTATCCTTTTTGAATACTGTGACATCTATGTGAAAAAAAAAAACTTGCTTCATGAACCATATATAAAACTAATGTAGGAAATGTTATACATGTATTTATTTTTTCCATGTCCTTTAACTGCAAATAGCATCGTTTCCTCATTCAGGCCGCCCTGGGCAGCCAGGAAAAGACGGTGAGCCAAGTATTTTAATCATGTGTTTTCTCGACATATACGAGTTTAAATAAGACATGGACATGTTTCAACAAGACATAGACTTGTTTAAAAAAGACATAAACATGTTTAAATAAGACATATACGTGTTTAAATAAAACCTAAACTTGTTTAAATAAGACATAGACGTGTTTAAGTAAGACATACACATGTTTAAATAAGAGTTATTATCCCATTTGATCACAGTATGTATCGCTGTCCTTGTAAAGTAAAACTTAGTATTTAACTAATTTGTCAACTTCATGTCTGTTTGAACAAAAGACACTCTTTATCAAAAACTCTTGTATGAGGCAGTCGGTGTAATCTGTTGTTTGTTATTTATTGGTTCTCTAATTAATTGGGATATTTAGTCTTCCTCCGTGTGATTTGGGAGGACTGATCGTTAGAGCAAATGTCGATTATATTGCCATTGCTGAATAAGGTTACATGTTTCTCAAAGGATTCTATTATTTAAAAGATGTATACTAAAATCCAGCATGTGTAATACATCAAGAGTTTACACGAGGGAAGAGTTCAAAATAATATTTAAACGTAATTTTCAACTCCAATGAGGCAACAGCAAATGTTGGCAAGAGTTTTCTCTACAGATATGATATACCAATAAACATGAACTTTTGAAAAACATAAAGTCTCGTGGGAAATGAGTCCAGGCTGCATTACTGCGGAACATTTGGAAGCCGAAACAAATTGATAAATGAAAATCAGTCCTCTGTTTACATGACATTTTCATAACTTAGAGAATTTTGTCACTATCGTTTCGTCTTCCATTATGTTAATTTTAGCCGTTATAGTGGTACTTATCTTCCACCTCATCCGGCAAGTTAAACTACTCCGTTCCCTAAAATAGCGTGTAATTAACATTGTCCTCTCCAATTAAAAACAATTAAAAATAACGAGAGTCATCTAAGCTGTGATATTTCCGGTCATGGACATATTTATCGGTAAAGCTCTTGGTATCGGAATAATCTAAATGGGGAGAAGTGGCACAAAAATAAATTCATCCATGGAAAATTATGTGACGCGTGCAATGTAAATAACCAGAAAAAGTTATCATTCCAAAATTTGTGCTAGAACGTTTCCTTTAAACTCGCCTTATTCCCGCAAATAAAACACTGATTTCTATATTCTCTGAAACAAATACAGAAATTTTGATCCCATGAATAAAGCAATTACACTAGCCGCTAAGCTATTTTCTGACAGAAAATATGTCGATCATTTTTGTACTTACCATCCTCGGAAAATATAGTTTTCTTAATATGTTTGTATAATAATATTTAAAATCTGAATAAAAACAAGTCTGGTTTATATAGAGCCGCTAAAGAATATGACTTTAGTAGAAGACAATGTCGTAGACCCATATAAGCGCAAACATTGAAAAGTATTGTTTTTGCTTTATTTAGCACCGTGCGTTACTACTAAGTCTCAGAACTATTACAAATAAAACGTTATTAACCTTTGTCCAATTTGAAGTCTAGTACAACCTGGAAAGATGGAGATCCAGATAAACTATATTATAGAAACATTCATACTAGCATATCAATGTTTTTAGTAAGTTTTTAAAAAACAATACAATTTTAACAGTTTATGTCCTTATTTGTTGACTTCTTTCATTACTGATCTATGCATCTCAACAGATTTTACTTTTTGATCCATGTGTACATCTTATGACGCATCATGTGTGTGTATTATACGCGAGTATTGTTGATCATTTTAATTATTGGACATATTAAATATACAGCTGTCATTTCAGTCAAGTTTATTTCAACTAGTCTTCCTTTGTATGTCGTTCACTTTTTATAATTTTTTTCTAATTTTGGTTGAAATGAATAGGACCAGCTGGACCAATGGGTCCATCGGGAATCAAAGGAGAAATAGGTGAGCCAAAACACACCTTCAGATTGTATTCTAATTCCTATCGTAGTTGCAAAATAAATACAAATAACTAAATCTTTCAGCTTGAAATGTTGTATACAACGGAGAATGAAATGAATCGCTCATGGAATGTTCAATTTAATGTGATGTATTCTATACTATGGGACTTATATAGACAGACTGTGCGATTGTAATTTATTAAATGATACCAACATGATCACCAGTGAGATACGGTAGATGGGATACTTTCCAAAGAAAACATTTGATATTTAACTGAGTTTAAAATTGACAGTCTCTGTCACAACAACGACGCAATAATTTGAACACAAATTCAAAATTTATCTTTAGAAGGTTTTTGATCAACCTTTCTACGAACGTACCATTGACTTTCAGACACTTTTCTTTTCTTATTTCAACTTTGCAGTATGTCCATATCAAATAATGGCAAAGTGCTTTATAAATAGTTTTTAAAAAATTAAATCTCTTCATCCAAGTCTTGTTGGTCTAATTGGACCATCCGGTATAAAGGATGGTGTTGGTGAGTCAGGTAAGATAAAACAGAAAACATTTTTTTTCAATTTTTATTAATTTAAATTTATAATACATTTTCTTAAATATGTACCTTAGATGGACTAACTTCAGACTTCTCCTGTGTTCTCCTGATTGCACTATTTTCCCCAGATTCTTATACGAAAGAAACGAGAGACATACAAGTTGGGATAATGTCGTATTATGTTTTCCGGTTTTTTTTTCTTCTTTCTATTTCTAATAATTGTTCCATTTTCTCTGCTCTTAGTTGGAATGCTATATAAACCCCCTACAATCATAAATACTTACAAGCAGACTTACAAACACGCACAAATATGCTCACATAAGACGGTGAACAACCAAAATGAAAACATGTGAAGGATGTCTTAAGAATTATATTTGTACTGGATACAATTCAGTTCGTTTCGTCTGTCTCTGTTATGATTGTATATCCTACCATATCTTTTTAAACCATTTCTTTCCTGTAATGTTCCACACCACTTCAGCCATCGTATTTGTATTCATAATGTGTGTGTGTGTGTGTGTGTGTGTGTGTGTGTGTGTGTGTGTGTTAACTTTTCGTAATTTTACTTGAGATGTATAATATTGAGCTTTAAAATAAACGTAGTTTTTTAGTGTAATTATATTGAATAGTTTTGCTTGTCAGACTCTACCTATGTTTCAAAATCCAACATCATTTCTTCTTTGACATTGGCCGCCCTGGACAATCAGAAAAACAAATAATGGTTCGCCAGTGAATCGAGTCTTTCCCATTCCTACTCATTAAATAATTGTACCTTATTTCACCTTTCTTTGTTTTCAGCATGAATTATCAGTTTCACCAGAGTACGAGGGGTATTTAAACTGTTATGAATATCTGTGCGCTGTACAACCAAGTTCTTTATTAATGAAAAGTAAATCAGTACATACGCTCAAAGTACTCCCAATGCACCTCTACACACTCCAATCATTATATATTATTTTGTATTTACGTTTCGGTAATGCTTATAAACTGGAAAACTGCACTTCCAACTGCACGTCCGCTTTGAAACTGTCTACATCTTGGCGAATCTATCACAACGGGATACAGCTAAAATCACTTGGAGTTAAATTAAGACTGTATGGAGCATCTGGCGAAGTGTCTTACTCTTTCAAGAATTCTGTCAAGACGGCGTTGTTATATATTGGACACCGTGGGTACAGACGTACAGACTGTGATTCGGTAGTGTTCCAGAGCTTTTGGCAACACACCGGAGGCATAATGTCCTGTGAAACTAGCAAAGGCAGATACAGATACCTAAACGACCAGACCTTTTGCATTGAAAAATAATACCCATAGATGTCAGCCGTCATCAAATGGGGACCTATCTTTGTTAAACCTTTCTGAGCTTGAAATGATTCTTTTATAAATAAAAACAGCTAACAAATTAATGCCTGTGATAATAGAATAATTTCCATTGTGTATAGAGCATCGTCATCAATAGTCCCTTTTACAGTAATCATTTCCCGCTCACCAATCGCAGACAAAGGTCTTAGCTACGATATGTGAAACGATGAAACCATCTTAAATCTTACGATATAGTAGAGAATAGAATCCATACTCTTTATTCATGTCGGCCTTGATAAAGTCAGAGAGTACCCGGATTTGACAGTATGCTCTTTACTCAGTAGCAGAATTGTTTGTCCTCCGATATTTTTACTTCAGTCATTTACCTATTTTACGTCACAAGATATTATAATAAATTTGTAGTATGCGCTATTTGTATATAGCTATCCATTTTAAGGAATTCTTAGATTTTCGTGATTACTTGTTTGATTATGGGAAGTCGGTGTTGGGGATATAGTCCTCAGCCCGAATAATTAGGCAATTGCTAGGGGCAAACGTCACAGAGTACAGTGTTGATAAGATTTCATGATGGCATGGTGTACTTTAATACTGAGTTCAGGCTATAGCCGCATAAGTGTCCCTGAACCAAGTTGCCCCTATAAAAATATTATTGTGTGGATTGATTGTGTGACTCCATATGAAGTATTTGTGATTGTGACTGATAAATTGTACAATGGAATAATTTAGAAGGGACTGTTCCGTCATCTGGAGAGGCCTTTTATCGTTGCTGTGATGGTAAATATGGTGTAGAGTTACAGGAGAAATGTGGCTTAAAATCATGATTTGACTGACCTAGTGCAAGGAAGTAGTTCCTTTTATTTGGTGTTTGAGTTGTATATTTTTACGGCGTGAAATACTGGCGCTACCTTACGGAATGTAATCAGGAGAAACCATACAGTTGTGAGGTTGGCAGGCAATTACGAAGTTGTGATGTAAATGTGTAGTTGTGATATTTGTGGTCATGCATTGATTAGAGAAGAATTATTTATTGTCCGGGCGCGTTGTAATTTCTAGTTTACAACAGTAGTTATAGAGAAGTCCTTGGAAATTAGGAGAAAATAAGTGACTTCTAGCGGGATTCACGCCAGGTTGAATTAGCTCGGTAAAGAGACTCCTTTGGCTTATTACACTAGTTGTCCAGCTGCTGTTCTTTTCACTAAACCTTATTTTGTCTAATACTTGGCACTAAATTTATTGACAGGTTTAAAGAAACAAAACTGCTATAATAACATATTCAGAATTTTTCAAATAAGCCTCGTAAATCGATTTATGATGAACATAGACAACCACAGTATAATTCCACATATTTACCTTGATAATCATTCGGATATTTCCCTTGACCTTCCTTTATATAAAAGCTAATCATGTATCTTATCTCTGAAATGAGATTTTTAATCTATGGATTCAAAATTTATTAAATATACCTTTCATTTCATCCTTGCGACATATATTAATCTTGTATCAGGTGAAATAATTTTTTTAGACAAATTGTAAGTTGTCTTGGTCAATAGAAGCTAGCTGATTGAAATTTCCTTATTAAATAGTTATAATAACACTATTCATTTGAAATATGGTATATCAACTTTAACTGAAAATCGTATTTTGTATTAAAATGTAGGAACTATCGGCCCCACCGGATCTTCTGGTGAAAAAGGTGATCCAGGAATGCCAGGTGTGATCTTTTGTTGCATCTGCTCTTATATATCTATACCTTGTAAATTTAAATTATTAAAGATTCTAAAATGATGCAGACAACATAGAATAAATATTATATTGCAATAACCGAAGATAAAATGAAAATAATAACAATATAACAGATATGATTCATCTTCAGATACCGTTGTCCTTTTTGCATCAGCTAAACATCACTCTACTATTATTCGTTTTGCATGATAAATAGCGACGAAAATGATTGGATTAAATTTACAACGAAAACATTTCTGCTCATTATACTCAGGTATTTTCTTTAAGCATGTGATACGTATTGTAGGTAAATGCATACCGTACATAATGTGGCGAGAATTATGGGGACTAGAAATGATATAGAATTTCATATACATAAACTTTTAACTTCAATTATAAACACTCTAAGTTTGTAAGGGGTATTTCCACTGGTAATCTCAACCGTCTCCTAATTGTAGGTAGGCCTGGATTGCCTGGTTTGGCAGGTATGTAAAGCTCAACACATTTGATGAATTTGCATATATGGATCTATAGCTTTACTGCATAGTCAATATTTCTATACCTGTACACACTGAGAAATTATATAAACCTAAATTTATTTTTGGCTACTTATTTTCGCAACCAGTCTATTTTGTGACAATTAAATTTCGCAGATCTGCTCTTCCTATACTGTTTAAGTTGCTATGACAAAATCCCGGGAAAATCTATTCGCAAATGTACTCACTGGTGTCACTAGGGGGATTCGGGGGGTGCTGACCGCACCGGGTGACACCATCAGTAGGGGTGACACCAAAATGACTGTCTATAAAAGTTTTGAATTTTTGTGCAGGAAAGATGTCCATCGGGGTGACACCATGAATTACCACACATGACTGTCTACAAAAATGTTTCAATTTTTGTGCAGGAAGGGGGTCCATCGGGGTGACACCATGAGTTACTGCACATTATTTGTCTATAATATTTTTGAATTTTTGTGCAGGAAGCATGCCCATGGGGGTGACACACAGGCACTTGATTCATGGGGAAACCAATGATGACACACTCTATATTAACATGTTAATATGGAGTGTGTCATCATTGGTTTCCCTATGAATCAAGTGCCTGTGGGGTGACACCATGAGGTACCGCTCTGGGTGACACCAACCCTAGTGACTCTGCTGGATGTACTTCCCTTGCAAATTCGGCGAAAATAAATTATGCGCACATAAAAATGGGTTTCCACTAATCGTTACATATTCACGTGTTTTAGAATATTTTTTGCAATATCCGCTATTATGACAATAACCGAAAAACAACGAACTCAAAATATTTAATAAAAACATTAGTTAGCTGTATTTACTGATAACAGCAATCAAAATCGTAATACGCAATGGTATGCTGAACAATAGCAGCTAACCGTTAGATTTGCCTAATTAGCACGAAATGGTTCGAACCTAAAGAATATGCAGTTAATGCCATACAAACGAAGCATGTCTAAAAGAAACTCCTCGATTTTTATAGGAAGGCCCGGCGAACCCGGAAAAGATGGCGGACCAGGTACACATTATAGTGCCAAAATTAATTTTATTACTCAGTACAATTGTAGGTGTAAGAGACGAATTTAATCTCTAAACAACCTTTTTTGAACAGTTTATTATACTTGTATGGTTTATGGTGAAGTATCGTTCTTGAAATATAATGGCGTATTCACTCTGTTCCGTTGATTTCGAAAGCAAATGTCATCTTTGAAAATCAAGATTCAGGGGGAAAATGATAATTTATTTAACTACTGTCAGTCTGAACACGGGTGCAACAAACTGACGTTTAGTACGAAGTGAATTCGCATTTCTGTTGAAACTTAATATACACTTTATATAACCTACATGATGATTAATGGATACAACGAAGTCAATTTTTTTTATCACGAAAGACTTTTTGACAAAAAGACGCGTATTAAAAATTTCAGCGTTAAAGAGAATAATATTTAACAAATTAATCAAGAGCATAATGATGTTTTTTTAGTTTATCGTGATATAAACTGTCAGTTGCCGAATCACACAGCACAGAAAGCAAAAAACAGCCTTAAACTCTTATAATTGCAATTCTTTACGATTCTATGAATTCTGTTATTTTTGTTTCGATTTCTTCAGGAAGCCTCGTATTAGTTTTAGAGCCTTATCTAAGGGTATGAATTCTTGTTGAGGGTTTTTGCTACGTAGCTATGTTTAGAACAGGGGATTCTCTATCACTAATGTAATAGCTACGTCAACATCAAACAAACAATTCCACCAATGGTACACGATATAAGGTTTTAAACATTCCACAGCATGGTGGTTTTGAACATTCCACAGCATGGTCTTAATATTTTTTTAAGCTGGCATGAGTTCTGAGTAGAATCTCAATATTCAGGCAAAGGATGTATTGTTTCGATGGACATAAAAAGTGACTTTTGGATTTGATGATTTAAATGTGTCTTGGCCATCTCACTACAGTATAATACAGACTCCTGAGTAACCGATTTCTTATATTCATTTCTTTTTTTCATTAACATGTTAACCTACACACAAGCGAAGTAAGACATCAACATTGACAGTTATGATTGGGGATGGACGGGATCTATCTCCGACCCATCCCAACCCCTACATCGTGACTATTAGTGTAGGTGTCTAGCATTTTAGAACTATGACTCCAATTGTTATATTGTTAGTCTTTGAACCCCCCATCCTCCCAATCCCTATATCCATTTATCAATAGATTAACTTTTAATTTCATTTGTAACCAGCCGCAGTGAAAGACCAAGATCTATCGTACATGCAACATTATTTTTATCCAGATTTAGATCAAGTCTAGTCAACGAAAGATTGTTTTATTTTCCGAAAAAAATACGAGTTATTTGAATTTGTCATAATTAATTTATTCAATTTTCAGAATACGATATAAACCCGCAGACATTTTTATTTCATTGTAAAGGCATGCAGTGTGTATGCCTTCTGTTTCAGTGTCTATATTAGTTGCTTTGCATGTGACTCTATCAACAGAACTTGATTTAAAGTATCTCTTTTACAATTTATACAGAAATAAACGAACCTTGACCTGATCACATGGTTATGTTCTAACCAATGGAAATCTTTGCAACATTTAAAAACTAATGCAATAGCAATTATTGTTAAATATACAATAGAATGCGATATAAACTCTCTGTGTGAACCATCACTTCGTTTAAGAAAAATCATATCATTGTTTAGAGGCAAGCGAATTCTTTCTTGACTATTAGTTTGGAACAAACACTGATGTATTTTCTTTTAGATTAAAGCAAAATAATGTGTAAATCACTACGGTCCAAGATTAACTGCGTTCCGTAATTTTGAAAACAAATCTCCGGATATAGATGTACTGCTGAAGTTTTTCATCGGCAAAGGAAACATGATCGACAGATTGATACCTAAACAGCATGCACAACTTAATCAGATTGTCCTCCAGGGATTCTTTTCATATTCATTCTATTCCATAACTATTAGACAAAAAATGTAAACTTATATCATCAACTTCAAATATAAAGTAATGTTTTCAAAGAAATAAAAAGATAAGATGCGTATTCAGTAATGTCAAGGCCTATGATATTGAAATAATGACACACATATCGTTTTCAGGACAATTACATATTTCATGGTCTTCGATAAAAAGAATGTTCCTTAAAAATTGTTTTTTATGTATAAACTGTACTTGTAAAAAAAGTTATTGATTATATATAACTTTGAAAAAAAATTATCAATTAGAAAACTCTTCTTATGACCAGGGCCCGGCGGTTCTATTGGACCATCTGGTGATAAGGGCGACGTCGGTGAACCAGGTGAGATTAAAATGTAAAGTGGTGACACGTTGTAGGTGAATTGGCATATCAAACACATTACAACAACATAATGTCAAACACGATATTCTCTCTATGCTGTATTGTAATCAGATGTGATCTTTCCGGAATATATGTTTGAGATCAATATGTATAATTGTTCTTTATTAGGGGTGTGGTCGGGTTTTATATAGTTATGTATATACCATCACTCTTCATTGATGGAATACCGTCCTTTTTGTAAAATATCAAAAAGTAAGATTACTTTTTCACTTAATTTAGCTTCTATGTTCAAATAACTTAATTTATATCTTACGGAATTTTGTGTTGAACTGTTATCAACAGATGATAGATCTTATATTCCTGAATAAGTTCTACATTTGTTTAAAAATATTTGCTAAACATTGATATCACTAAATTGACAGCACGTGGTATGACAGGCCGAATGCCTCTAAAAACCAGTAGCACCTGTCATTGCAGAAACAATTGCATTCATATGTAAAGATTGTCTGAAGACTGGTAAATCTCCATATTTATTGAAAAACTGCAAAGGTTAGTCTATTACAAAAGGAAAAGATGACGTAAACAATGTTCCACTAATTTCTATTCATGAAACTCTTTCAAAATGAATAGTATGCGCATGAGTCATTTATGACTTATCTCAATGACAACAAATCTCAATGACAACAAATCTCAAAGACAACAAATCTCAAGGACAACAAATCTCAAGGGCAACAAATCTCAAGGACAACAAATCTCAAGGACAACAAACATTCAAACCATTTGGTTTTAGAACAAAAAATCATTCTTGTGAAACGGAGCTAATAACAATGGTTCATGCACGGAGGCAAGATTTAGAAGAAATAATTTTTTTAAGTTTGGAACGTTATGAGCGACATTTGAAAGAGGTCTGATCTTGTAGATCATTAAATTCTCCATAAACACTAAAAATAGCACAACTCACAAAGGTTTGCTTCATAGTAAGTAACAGGTTTCAGAGAGTGACTTTAAATGGACTTGTATCTTCAAGTAAAAGAACAAACTTTAATATGACACAGGGTTCGAGACTCTGGTCAATAAACTTTAAAATGCTATAATGTTCGAGACTCGGGACAATAAACTTTAATATACCATAATGTTCGAGATTCAGGCAAATAAACTTTAACATGCCGCAAGGTTCGAGACTCGGGCCACTTTTATTTTTTATTTTTATAAACGATCTTGCACTAAAGACTGGAAATATTAACTGATTTATGCATTAACGATACTAACCTGTCAAACAATAACAGCTGTACATAAACTAAAAAGTTGTTTTCAAATTCAAATAAACAGATTCATTTTGTGGTGTAAATAGATTGGCATGACTGTAAATGTAGAAAAAGCACAGCTAATAAGTACAAATTGAAATAAAAGATTACACGGGCCTTTTCTATAATAATGAAGAAAGTAAAAGCGATTTCAAAGGCGATTGCAAAAGAAATGAAATGCTTCATTACAAAATAAAAACTCACCACTTTTTGCAAGCTATATTCAGCCTCATTTGGACTATTCCAATATGATGGTTGATACGACTGATGTTAATTTTTTTTTTTTTAAAAATGGACATTTGCAAAAGCGAGCTTGTAAAACTAAATGCTAGCTTGTCAAAATGGAACCATCCAAGGAGCAATGGATTTATTTTTAAAATTCCTGCCTTTTCTGGCATGACTTTACCTTCGAAAATTTCTCTTAAGAATGCCTCTGTTTGCTTAAATAAAAATTTCTTATGCAGAGAAACCAGCAATATCTGGATATCAGATAATCTTCTGGTAATCTGCCTTTTACAACATAGGTATTAAATGGGCTGAATTTAACCCTTCATTAATAGATTGACTTCACCTTGTCTTGCAATACTTGTTGTAGGTACATGAATGTTTGGTATGTTTTGTATTATATGCCTGAGTTTAACTTTGAGTTGCGTACGTTGACAGTAGCTTAGTATGTTAGTGTATGTACGTGTGCACGAGTAGTTACCCAATCTAGCTCTTTTACTTGTGTGTACATGAATGTATGTGTGCGTGTGTATATGTGTGTTTGCATGGGATGTGTACTGATCGATTTTACTCGTAATATATATATATATATATATATATATATATATATATATATATATATATATATATATATATATATAT
>JAECUM010035892.1:0-24610 GCA_016617855.1 Megalonaias nervosa
AACTTGTCGGAATATATATGCAGTATGATTTGGTGGGCGTCACGTGACCCCCCCCCCCTTGATCTATGTTGCGGGCGCCCATGAAAACGTAAGATATATCAAAACAAACTTCACTGACCTCTTCAAATGTCGTATATTGTGTTGCACGTACAAACTTAAGTGAACTAAATAAAGGTCATACGATTATGTGATTTTATATGACACATTAATATTAATATGGGTCGGTCCTTGAGACAATTAAATTGCAGACCTAAAATTGCGTTTTGATATTTTCATATCCGAAGATATTTCGAACTTTTATATTTCAAACTGAGCAGGGTCCTTTTTTTTTTTCTTCAAATTAAGAAGAACATGAACCTACCTCGGATATAAACCTACTTGGAAAATAGGCATCCCTGTCCGTAGCCAGTAAGGTAGCCTTGAAAATAAGACGTTAAGGGCATAGCCTGTATATAGGTAGACTAAGACAAACACATATGCCTTTAAAGCTCTGAAAGATAGATGTTCTCAACTGTGTGCAGAAATCTAAATGTAAAGTTCATGACTCATTTGACACGGTGTTCATCAATACAAAATTTAAAAGCATGGACACAAAAACAGCTTAGTTACGTTCATCTTAATTTAGTTAGGTAAAGTTAAGTAAGTTTAGATAATAACAACTATTTTCTTATCGTCTACCAATAAGTTTATTTGAAAACAAATTGTCCTCCAAGGTAAGTCTTCTTCGAAAATAAGCCAATCATAAACATTATACCTCAAACGAAAGCCGTCCTCGAAAATAAACCAATCAAAAACATTCTACCGCAAAGGTAAATCTTCATGGCAAATTAGCCACTCATAAACATTCTACCTCAAAGATAAACATTCATCGAAAAAATGGACAATCAAATGTTACTTATGATGACTATAAGCAAAGACTTTTTTCCTCAAGTGTTTAGAGATTTTTCTCAACTGGATAATGATGAACAAACGTTTGCGAAATAGTTTTCACATTCGAGACATTTTCTATTGAGCAAAATAATTTGCAAATTTTATTCTCTCTCAATTGAGTATTTGAAAAGATAGGGTAAAACTGTTTGATCTGATGCTATTTTGTGCATTTGATTTACGTTCATATTCTATATCTAGGTGAAAACGTTTGAGCATAAAAACTCCAAAACCACACAGTTAGATTAGAATCGGACATGGTGTTAACCTCTGGATTGTTCCTGCAAATACATGTGATAATTAGGTCAAATCATATACTATCATCTGTTTAGATTATTTTTGGCAAATTACTTTACTTGAAAGCATGTATCACGCGATGGGAAGGGTTTATGTTCGTAAAAACATTTTAGCAATTTCAAATCTTTACATTTTTACAATTTCAAGACCTTTGCCTTTGATCTTGATGGAATATATACTTACATGTCTTTGGAAGGGTTTATATTTTTAAGTTAATCACAATGTTTCCTTGATATTTTAAGAACTAAACTTTGAATCGGCATTATAGTCATGATTCTGCCGATGTGCCGTTAAACTCTAAAATTAAATATACCCTATACGTACTATTTGGGATTGTCCTGAACAAAATCCCTTTTTCATAACAGTAGATCCTCTCGTATAATTTGACGAAATAACACACTAACTTTTAGGAATGGATTGCGCTGATTAAGACTAGAAAATTGGGTTGTAATTGTTACATCGATCCACGGAACAGCGAACATTCAGATTCACTGGGTAACGATGTTAATTATCTAAATGACTGCAATGCGGCTGTTCTTGTAAATCAGATTCTGAGACCAGGAAGCTTCATTTTCAGCGCAAATTGCATCAACATTATCATTGATCGCATAATTGAGATAATTGGCCAAGATTGCAACGGATGCACCAGCTAAATTATAAATTTTTCCGCTGTTGTGTATAATGTTGTGTAAATATCAGTTGTCATTACCAGAACAATCTGAATTTCAAGGTGGATATTTTCTTCAACTGTACTGGTCATAAACCAGAAGAGCTTATGGGATGTCTGTTGTACGTCGTCCGTCCGTCTGTTAGCAGAAGGTTGTTATCGTTACGCCTTCTAAACTACTCGACGGCTTGCTATGAAACTTTAAACAAGCATTCATTCCGTAGTCTAGTTGGTCTTAAATGAAAATGGTGCTCCTCGGACATCCAATATGACCACCACAGTGGCCATCTTTATAATCTTGTTATCGCTACTCCTACAAGAATGGTCATATTAGCATGGAGTTTCCACTAAATCTTATCTTGTGAAAATATTGTTATTGCTACAAGTATTAAATTGTAAGGTCCTATCTTGAAATCTGTGTACCTCTAATCTTCCCTAATGGATGGTATATCAACATATGGTTTTCGCCCATAGACGTCTTCTGGTAACTTGTTTGTCCTACATGAAAATGTTGTTTTTCGTACATCCAATATGACTACGACTGTCTTCAAAATCTTGTTGTCACTAATCCCAATAGATGAATGATCCTTATGCCATGGGTTTTCACGAAACACTTATCATGTCTTCTTTGTCCTAAATGAAAATGGTGCCAAACTGATGTACAATATGTGTACCACAGCATCTAATTTAAAGATCCTATTATCACTGGAGAATATAAGAGATGGTTTCAACACAGTTAATAGGAAGAAAAGGTATTTCTTCAAATTCTTGGAAGTTCTTTTCGCCCAGTAGAGCGTCAGTCACTTCGAGGGACTCTTGCTTCTCTTTAGCAGGCATCTGTTTATGTTCATATTTCAAATACTGTTACTGTCAGTCTGACATGTAGCAGCTATGTTAAAAATAAATATTGATTCCATAAATTGTCAATTCTGCGAAAAATCAAAAGCTTAAACCATGCCAACATAACGTTTTGTATTCAAGAATACCGCATATTTAATTTCACTGCGATTGTATAATAAATTATTCGTTATTCACTGGTTTACTTCTTTTGCTTTTATCAGTGTCTGTTTCGATGGTGAGGTTTAGGGTCTTTTGGGGTCACTTACCTAGAACAATAACTACAATAGTAAATAGCAAACGACTTCCACCTACATACCGCTTCCTCTGGGCTTTCTGTCTATAAATCATGGCTTAATGTTACTGCAACTTTTAGCATTGCAAATAACATATATTCATTTGAATACACTTGTAACAGATCGACTGTTTAGTAGCCCAGGTTCAGAGAATGAACTTTGCACAGTTGACCTAAACATGACTCAAACACAACGAATGACACAGCTGTCATTATCGCTTCCTCAAACTGTTGCATATTGGATAATATTTTTAAAGTAAAGTAAAAACATAACAATGTCATTGACAAAATGTATCCATTTATGGAACTATTATGGTTTAGTTAGTGGAGAGTAATCCAAGAGTCTCAAGTTCAGTCTCCTCCTCCTCCCTCTTTGGCCAGCCTGGGTGGCTGCCCCAATGAAACGTTGGTCAAGGCAGTAAGCTCTCTATTGCTCGGCACGGTGTGGTCCGTAATGTGTTCACAGTGCCGTTAAGAAACCAACCGACCAAATATCCAAGTTATAACATTAGTCTTTAGCTCAACAAGGAGATTTGCAACTTGGTTTGACGGACAGTGTGGGGTGGGGTGGGTGAAAGTCGGGTCATTAAAACAATACATGTGTTTTATGGGTTACATGAGCTGGCGCTGTATAGAATTAGCGTATCGTTATTGTTCAGCCAGACATAAAATCTTTTCAAGAAGAGATATTACGATAATGACACAACTCTATTATTTGTATCTCATATTGGACCTTACAACAAAAGGAGAAAAAAACAACAACAAAATAAGCAACTTCCACAAAAAATGCAAATTTTGCAGTCCATCTCTGATGATGTAATGTTTAGAACGATCAAAGGACATAAGCGAGAAAAGCAATTATAATATTCGCATTTTTCGCAATAGCTCCCAACTACCTCCGTCTCATTGTTTATTTGATTTACAGTATATATTATGTTTTAAAACGAATAAGCATTGTCCATTTCCAGGTGGTATGGCGACGAGCAAATGAGCAGGGGCCTATCACGATAGCTGAGATGACATACATTCCTGACGATCGATTTTTGGTAAATCACGTGCCCTACAAAGGTCAATGGGATTTGCTCATCAAAAATGTCCAACCTGAAGATGAGGGAATATACGAATGTCAGGTCAGCTCAAAAGACAGGACTAGTCGAAGATTACTTACTCTGACAGTAGAAGGTAAACACTCAGATCATGTATAGTCATGATCATTATAGATGAGTAGCTTTGTAGATTATATAACGTGTCATCCTTACCATCTTGTGTTTAAATCTGAAAATAGCGACATTTCTTTTTCTAATATAACCTATACGTACACCGTTCCATATCAATCAAGCACCTATTTATGCGCATATATATATATATATATATATATATATATATATATATATATATATATATATATATATATATATATATATGACGATTCCTTTCCTTTTCATATTGTCATTTTACCCCAAACATAATTTTAGAAATATTTTTATTTTTATTTTATTTTATTTTTAAATTTTGTGTATGTTTATTATTCCCCGTATATAGGTAGCAGTAGGTTGGGGAACCATCCCACTGACTACTTCACAATACTGTTTAAGTCAACATTACTTTACATTATTTTAGAAATATGGTTTACTCGACAGGTTCCTCATTTTCCAATTCTCTATATGATAACTGTACTTTTGTATCGGATAAAAAGTAAATATAATATCTGGATGTTTTTATATATCTGAAAAATCATAATGATGCTGTATGTAAGGGATATATATATATATATATATATATATATATATATATATATATATATATATATATATATATATATATATATGTTATATATATATATATATATATATATATATATATATATATATGTATGTATGTATGTATCAGTTGATAATAATTCACACCAAGCTTATTTGTTTCTTGATGATATCAGCTGCGGTGATTCAGTGGTTAACACAGACGTGTGACCAGAAGTTCGAATCCTGTGCTAAGGAACTTGGGCAATACACTTGACTCCAATTGCCTTGGCGCGATTAAATTTATATGCATATTAAAATGTTATCTACTTTATCACAAGCTGTGAGACTTGTCACTTAAAATCAAGGAGAATAAATCTTCAGATATAACTGAAGTCTAAATAATATCTTCTGGGTTATTTGTTTAAAAGTTAATATTTGTATGGATCATTTTCCATACATTTCAGTTCCGTTTGTAGCAGAAGTCCCATGCATCAACATGCATTACCCAAAATTATGTAATTAAACGCACTAGGACTGAACTAATAAATCTCCACCAGACCGTAGGTAATCGGATATACACAAAACTTCATACGTATTTTGGGTTGTTTCTTTGAGTCGCAAGAAAGAGCAGGTTTTATATGGAGTTTGACTATCTTGATATGGAGTTTGAATATGGAGACCGTAGTATCGAGACGTATTCATATGCCACCTCGAAAGAGTTCTGTCTTCGTATATTTTTTACAGCTCATGCCGTCTGACACAACATTATCCCCGCTCTAAACTGATGTACGGGGATAATTAATGTCAACTAGAATATGATGCTTTTATGAGTTAGCAATCGTTCATTCATGAACTGAATAATTGTAGAATAAAAGATGTGTGACTTTCAAATAAGTATGTATATGTGACAAAAACAATATACATCATGTAAATCAGAATTTTCTTTCTTGTATTTATACTAAACCTGCTATGTTTTTTTTTTGTATAATCTTTCAGACTGGAAAAGCCGTTCACCACGTGAGTATCAATACAAAATTTGCTCGTGGGATATTCCTGTTTAGCACAGCTGGTCATAAACAAGAAGAACTTATGGGTGGTCTGTTGTCCGTTGTTTGTCAGTGGTCACTCGTCTGTACATCCGGTTGTTATCGCGACACCTCCTAAACTACTTAGAGGATTGCCTTGAAACTTTACACACACGTGTCCTATGATCTACTTGGTCCTACGTGAAAATGGTGCGGTTCAGACATCCAAAATAACCGCCATAGAGGCCATATTGAAAATCTTGTTATCGCTACTCCTGATGATCGTATAAACGTAGGGTTTTCACTTGAAGACTTATTATCTTGTCGAATTGGTTCTAAATAAAAATGGTGCTGATCTCACGTAGAATATGGCAATCATGGCATCCATTTTGACAGTCTTGTTGTTGTTGCTCCTCCTGAATGGATGGTCTTATCAAAATGTGGATTTCATTAAAAGACTTATGATGTATTGTTGATCTGAATGAAAATTGTGCCGATCTGACCTCCCAATACGGCAGACATCATAAAATTCAACGGCAACCATTTTAAAACCTTTGCTAGGGTGGAGTTATGATACCGTACCTGTTGTTGTGCTTTGGTTATCGTTATCTAGCAGATATTCGACCACGGTTTTATTGCCCGGATCGAGCAAAAGTAAAATAAAATATGAAATTAATGGATGGAACAAAGAGATCTGAGCAAAGATAGAGACTAGAACAACATGAGCTCCCATATGGAAAATATAGCAGTTTAATCAATTACATGAACAAAATGAAATTGAAAATGACTTTGAATGGAACGTTTTCTCGCAGAAGATAGAATTACAAAATTTATGCGAAATGTAATAAGACGTTCTGTTATAACGAGTAACCAAAGTTCATCACAGAATCGAGTGACTGATCGAACTCAAATTGCTGGCATGTCAGCATAACCTGGTTGCTTCCCGTCCTTTCCAAATCACTGTTCGTGACAGGTCAGCGATGCCGCATTTCTTCCCCCCCCTCTCTCTCTCTCTCTCTCTCTCTCTCTCTCTCTCTCTCTCTCTCTCTCTCTCTCTTCGAGTCACCAACCGTAACTTGGTGTAATCTCAACTTATTTACACTCTGTAGGATACATAATATATATTATTTAAGATGGATAAATTAATTACCACAGTTCGTATCAGAGTAATGCAAGCAATTCATATAGTACATTATTTATATTACATTACATTACATTAATCCAAACACATTCATATCAATAAAATATTTATAACATCCTAGCCCGTACGTAAACGTTATTGGTTACGTGTCACGCCGACCAAGACCAAATATGTTGCGACAAAACATCTACAAAAATTTGGCACCATTACAGTCTTTTTATCACAACTGTTCTTGAACAGAAAATTGTAATAATGTTACGATTTATTATCATGTCCACTTTAATTTAAAGGAAAATGGATGATAAGTATGAGAAGTTTTTTTTTTGCCAAGTGTTACATATCTGCCATGACGACTCTCTTAAACAATGAATGGTTGGTCATTATGACATGGGGATTTCACGAAAAGGTTTCTAATGATGTCTACTTGCCTACTTTGTCCTAAATGAAAATGGTGCCAAGCTAAAATCCAGTATGTATACCAAAGCATAGCATCTAATTTGAAATCGTCGAAGAATGTCAGAGATGATTTGAACACTCGACAGTTGAAAAGGAGAAATGGTCTTATCTTGAAAACCTGGAAATTCCTCTCGCCCACTAGAGCGTCACTCCTATGAGGGACTCTTGTTTCTCAATATTTCTGTCACATGCTTGTAGTTTTCAATATATACATCTTAAGGACTGTATGTGAAAGTATTGATTTGTCATGTCCCATGTATGTTTATGTAACGTAACTCAACTATTACACTATCCATTCATATACAACTGCAGATGGTGTCAATGCATATTTACACATGAGCATAGTTATATATATATATATATATATATATATATATATATATATATATATATATATATATATATATAGCATATATATATATATATATATATATATATATATATATATATATATGCACTGCAATCCATTAACTAGGAATTTTGCGTATGGCAGCGAGGAATTCTTAAGTACAAAGATGTTTTTCATGTTAAAATTAAACTGTTGTCACCATAGAGAGATAACATTTATGATTGATTTGAGCGATTGATAATAATAATAATAATAATAAGAAGAAGAAGAAGAAGGAGAAGAATGCTTTTATTGATAACAACATTTTTATTATTAGCGGTAGCGATAGTACAATGTCGTCGTCATCATGATCATCATCTATGTTCGAGAAGAATGATGCAACTAAACGTTTTACTTTATTTTCAGTATTTTTGAGAATTTATTTGATTGCTGAGTTCATACTGTCAGTACACACATTATGTGAAGCAATTTAGGTATGCATGCTCACAGGTAGATAAAACTTTGATACCGATCATAAACCTGTAATTTGTTTTAGTTCAATTTAATATCTAGTTCTTCTTTGTCTCCGACTGAGGATGAAAGAAGGAAACAATGATGCTTACAATCAATAAATTGGAAGACATTGGTCACAATCACCTGTTTGGTATGAAAGACTTCTTTTCTAACATTTTCTATGTTTTATTTTACCAAGTATCATACGCACCAAAGCTATCCATCCATCCACATAACCACCAACGTATTTTTCCATCAGTCCTCTCCGCCATTAAAACTTAAATCTGTTACGTATATCTGCCACGTACCGTGTTTCGATATAATGCTTTGCGGAATACACGTGTATAATGGCGTGTATTTATGAAGAAGGCAAACAAAATCATAGGAACATTCCAACGGAATTATTGTTCAAAGTGAAGTTAGCGAAATTTAAAAAAAATACCTAAATAGTATCTTATATATGGATGTATATTTTGCTTTGCGTTTAAATCATTAGTATATGATGTCACAGTGGCCACATGAGCAAATTAACAGTCTGGCAAATATATGGGCGTTATACCCCCCTATACGATTTTATTATTATGGATAACACTATGGGCGTTATAGCCCCCTATATGATTTTATTATTATGGATAACACTATGACCCCCTATAGAAGTAATATTACTGGGCCGTTATAGACTTTATAGAAAAGTATCATTATAAATGACACTATTGCCAGCTATATGAATTTAACATTATAGAACCATTATGGCCTTCTATGCGAATTCAGCATTATGTTTGGGAAGGTATAGCAACAGATGGAAATTTAGCAATATGGATGTCACTACATACGTCTATAGGAATTTCAACAGGATGAATACATAAGCAAATATACATCTATTTAAAGACAAGAACAACACTGAAATTCACTAGTATTTTGTTCTCTGCTCAACTGTATTTTCTGAGAATTCGACATAGGCGGATATATACTTTTCTCAAAACAAGCTCACAAGTTATAATTTCTCTGTATCGTTTATATGTGGAATGTGGAGGATGGATGGTGGGGATAACACAATAGCAGATTAGGACTGACTCTGACTGACCAACTCTTTTTGTGACCCACCAACAATTGTGTTGACTCACTAACTCGTATTCTTACTGCAGAAACATATTTTGATTGACAAATACATATTATGACTGACTAAATCCTATTTTGAGTGACCAAACCATATTGTGTCTGAATAATACCTATTCTGAGTGACCAACTCCCTGTTAACTGAAAATAGCTTATTGTCATTGATTACAAACTATTTTTTAATCTCAGCATATATTCTTACTAACCACTATCTTTTAGGACTGACTACACCTATTTTCACTTACCAATACCTATTTTGATTAAGAATCACCTGTCATGACTGGCCAAAACCGTTTGTGAATGACCAACACCTAATCTGACTGACAAACACGTGTTCATACTAATTATAACTTAGTTAGAATGATGAAAACTGTACAGTACATAGGAAGGCAGGTAATTTAATCTAGGTTTTGCATGTTACGAACCATGGAGTGGTTTTTGTAGTTTCACTGGCCATCGGCCAGAAGAACTTATGGATGGTCTGTTGTCGGTCGTCCGTTTGTCCGTTAGCACAAAATGTATCGCAACTTCTAAGCTACTTGGAGGATTGTCTTGAAACATTGCATACATTTTTATCCCATGGTTTATTGGGTTCCAAATGAAAATGTATATCCGGTCGGATATCTAATATCTTGAAAATCACGTTATCTTTACTTCTCGTGAATGGATGATCATATCAACATGTGGTTTTACTGAAAGATTTCTTATGTTGTCGTTCTAACATTCAATATGGCCGCAATAGCAGCGAGTTGAAAAATGTTATCACAACTCTCCTTCAACAGAAAGTCATGTTCATGATGGATGTTCACTTAAAGACTTATTGTTATGTCCAGTTGGTCTTAATTAAAACTGGTTGCGATCTGACGTCCAATACGGCCGCCATAGCAGCCATCCTGAAAATGTTGTTATTGTTACTGCTCCTGAATGGAATGTTAGATATTGAAAGTATTGTTATCTGTTCTTCTCTAAAATGGTTAGCCATGTCAACTCGGTGAGCTCACCAATGAAGTTCTTATGATACCCAGTTGGTTCTAAATGAAAATGGTGTCAGTCATATATCCAGTATGGCTGCTACGACGACTGTTTCTTATAATCCTGTTGTCACTACTCCCATTGAATAAATGATTATTAGGAAATGGAGTTTTCACTAAAATACTAAGGATGTGTACATTTGCCTAAATGAATATAGTGCCAAGCTGACGTCCAATATGTGTACCACAGTATAACAGCTAATTTGAAAATCTTGTTATTGCTGAAGAATATCCGAGTTTAAACACTCCGATATAACGGTTTCAACACTCGACAGTTCAAAGGGCGAAATGATCTTATCTTCAATTCCTGAAAATTCCTTTCGCCCCTTAGAGCGTCAGCCCGTTCGACGGATTCTTGTTCTGTTTTAGTTTTGTTGGGATGTGGTTAGGGTGGAGTGGGGTGTGGCATGTTGAATCGCTCAGCCAATCAGAGGGCACCCTAATCATTCCAGCCCCTGCATGTTTTTTCATTCACCGAGTAGAACATATGGTGACTGGTGTCACGTGTAGGCTCGTACAAATGTAACAAAAGAAAAGAGTGAAGTCAACAAGCTTTGTAAATTTTAATAAAATAATTTATTTCCCTAGAAAACAAGATAAAAATATGAAATAGGACTTACGGTTTGTGAATATAGTCCAAAAAATTAATTCTAGAATTGAAAAATATAAATCCTATCACTAAACAGTTCTAATTGAATCCAGGTTCGAATCTCTATGAAGTTCCAATATGGAAGGCGATGACGCCAGATGAGGTCTTTGTACTGATGGCAACAGATCCTCGTCGAATCACAATTTATAATGTTCCCGTTTAGAATTCCAGAATAAATTTCCACTGAATGTCCTTCTCCCAGAACTTTTATAAAGTAAAGCACTTGTGTAGTTTTCTAGAGAATAAATTATTAAATCCCCCAAAATAGATGAACTTCAGAACAAGCTGGCATCAACAATAGAAACACACTGAGCTCTGAGGTGTAGGAATACGACTGGATAGATCTACTAGCAAATGGCTGTTTTAAGCCTCGATTTTAGATCACATGGTGGTTCACGTGACGGGCCACGTGCTCACTAATTTGAACAGCGCAGTAAAAAAAATGCCAATTATCACGTACGATATAATAGCCCTATCTAAGAATCAGATTCTCACGCTGGAGAAATAAAAAAGAAAGGCTGTTTACAATTTAGCGTACACTTGGGCCGAACATGACCTTGGTAATAGCCAATCGTTTTCACTCGATGTTTACAAAATCTATGAACCAATGTGAGCTAAAAATAGTGCTTAAGTCATACTTTTACGTTCTAATCAGACTGATATTTTTTAAAAGATATATCAAATCCCGTGAAAATAATCATTACAATAAAATGTAATGAAACAAAAAATAAAATAAAAAGAATTTAAAAACTACCACGCAAGTAATTAAATTACAGATACGTAACACTGGTGACGTGACTTTCAGGTGATATACCAATTGTCGGTGACTTGTGTGTTTTGTATCAACCTTTCATAACTTGAGATGTTGTTTTGAGATGACTTGCAGGCGATGTACCAAGTAGCATTTCTATGATCAAGAGTTACAAAACGCTTTACAGTACATAACACATTGATAAAATGGAACAAAGAGACTTTGCTTGGGTGAACCTGTAGACATTCCAATGACTAATAATTACACTACCGTCACTACTTATACTACTCAACCAGATATATTGGATTAGACATTGATGTTTTATCAACACAGGAATTTCTAATGCTACTGACAAAATGCCATGAATTTTAGGAAGAAGCGAGAAGAGTTTCAGAGGAACTAGCGACATTTGTACAAAAACAACAATCAAAGACGAAACCAAATAGAAAAACAGACTTAAATATAAATAAATAAATAAATAAATAAATAATAAATAAATGAATAAATAAATAAATAAATAAATAAATAAATAAATAAATGAAACCAGCGAGTTTAGCTGTCAATAGAGTAAGACATGAAAAACAGCGTGTCTTAGGACAGATCCTGACCAAACCAAAAGAGATGGATGCACTGAATTATTTCTTTTTTTTGAAAATGTTTAGTTCCTAAAGACCTAGACGTCCCAAATTATTCAAGCTATCAGGAACAACCGCAACAAGAACAACGTCCAAGGCGACGATACTAGCGAAGTTAAACAAGGGAATGGGTCGAGGCAGTAAAAGTTATTCATGTAAAATTCAAGATTTTCTTTCGACCATTTTCAAACGGTCCAATTTATTGCAACCCATATTTCACACAAAACATATAGTAATCATGGATTACGAAATGTAACAGACTAAACAATCAAAGTGTTCACTTGTGTATGTGTGTGCGTATGACAGAAAAGGTCGCATGACCTGAATAAAATCATAACAACATATAATTGCACATTGACATGATTTAAATTAAAGGTGTTATGTATTGGCATGATTTAAATTAAAGGTGTTATGTATATCTGTATTTTTAAAATATTAGATTTTGTCTAATTTGTGTAATTTTTATTTGTGACTGGAAATGGTAGTGATTATCTTTGGTTTAGATTTCGTGCTTACTTATGTGTTGACAGTTACTAATAATAAAATTATTTGTAACTATCTTTACATGATTCGGTCTTTTTCCCATTGGATATATCGGTCAGGTGGTATCGTAGAAGAATTAAGTTAATTTCCATTGGATGGTTTAAATAATGTGAGATCTTCTACGATGTTTTAAATTCGCGATTTCTCATGTAAGCAGTAGTGACAATATGTGCATTTTAGCTTTTCGCCTGTCTAAAAGTAGCTCAGACTGGGCATTTTTACAATTCTTATTTCGTATGTTCTTGTTGTAACATCTAGTCTGCAGATGTGCTGTCTGTGTATTTAGATATTGTTTGAGAGGGGAAAAAATGTTAGAATCATTCAGTGGAAATAGTAAGTGCTTATTGGACTATAATTTTATTCTGGAACTATTGCAAAATTATTCTGAGGAATTCTGGACAACGTCATTTTGACAACGTCACGATTTTTTGGATGATCAGTACATTTCCGGTTCAGAGGAACTTTTTTTCAGAATTATTTTGGAGTCACTTCGTAACGCTGTTAGTTCCTCTCGCATTTTCAGTGACACCGTTGATAATTAAATTATTTGTTAAGTTTTATAAAACTTATTGATTTTGTTTCTTTCTGTTTCTTAGTTTATGACCATAGAGTCGTAAAAAAGGAAACAGCTGAAAATAATTGGAGTGAAGTTCGAAAGTTACAGAGGTCAATATAAAGGATTATTTCTGCAAGATATACAACTCCAGGCTCCATAACAGAATACTCTAATGTTGTTTTAAAATACAAGATAATAGTTATGCATGTTTCGTTCATAATGTATCGGTAAAAGAATGAGTCTTTTCAAAATGTCTGATCCTCGTAACAAACGGAGGCATATGCTGTAAAGATTTTTATTCTAATGGCAGTATTTTTACAAGAGCTTTACAAAATATTAAAAACTGTTATTTATTTATTTATTTATTTTATTTATCTATTTATTTACTTATCTATTTATTTATTTACCTTTTTGTATATTTTTGATTACATAGTTCTTGTGCATATAAATACGACACCTGTTTACAGTACACCGTTAGAATCTACAAACTGATCATGTACTGGATAGATTTTAAAAAAAAATAGATAGATAGAAAAATATTGACCATCTGTTGAGTAGAAATGTCATTAAATTACACGTTTGTGACGGTCACGTATTTAAACTGTTTTTGTTTTGTTTTAATTAATATTTGGATTCGCACCTGTGACTTTCATTTAATTAAGAAACAAATGAACTGAAAAATAAATAAAACAATAAAATAAAGCGCCAATGATGACACAGCATATTACCACATTATATTCTGTCACAAGTTAAATCGTATCGCGATTTAGCATATTTAAGCCAACAGTATCGGACTTATGTTTAACTTCAAGTATAGTTACATCCAAAACATACAACAAAGCCTACAATACATAAGGTTATGCTTGTAAATTTAACGTAAGATAAAATTTCATATTTCTGTTCGATTCTGTGATGCTTTCATCGTGGTTAATGGAGAAGGTCACCAGTTCAAAATTTGGCGTGTGGTTTTGTGTACTTTTATATCTAATGGAAAGTTGTAGTTTTTTTTTTTTTTAATAAAGTAGCAAAACTAAAGTGCGTTGCTGATAGGCATTGAACATTTAATTTTTGTACTTCTAAACGAATCGATTTTTTTTTTCTTTTACATAGTTGGGACAAAATGAAAGTTAATGTTGCCCACATAATCGCTGTTTTATATACTATTGAATAAATGCATAAAAAAGAATAAATAGTACTATCCCTAACACACACACACACACTCTCTCTCTCTCTCTCTCTCTCTCTCTCTCTCTCTCTCTCTCTCTCTCTCACACACACACACACACACACACACACACACACACACACACACACACACACACACACACACTTGAAACAATTACTCGCTCTTACAAACCACAGGTTCCTCGGAACAGTGTATCCTTTTTATGTCTGGTATATATGTAGTGAGAGCAGTTGTGAGCGAGGTTCAGTATGAAACGAGATGAGATGATCGATTCATATGCATCACCACCACCACACCACTATCAACCACGAACTAGAGGCCCAAGATCATCAGGGATGTCACATTCTGGTATTCGGGATGTCACATTCTAGTAATCTGGATGTCATATTATGATATCAGGGATGTCACATTCTAGTATCCGGGATGTCACATTCTAGTGTCCGGGATATCACATTCTGGTATCCGGGATGTCACATTCTAGTATCCGGGATTAATTTTCATAATCAACTTGTGAGCAAGATGACTAGGATACAGTCTCCAAGCAATACACTTGCTACCACTACCAGATTCGAGAATGTGAAATCCGACATTACCCGAGAGAAATTGTCCGAGCTTTTCACTAAGTTGTGTGATTCTTTGTAAGAGTTTAAACGATAAGTGTGATGCCAAAAACCAAGATCGCTTGCGACTTGCCATCATCCATAACAGTTTGAAATCTCCGGTATAAATTTAATTTAGCAGACATGGTAAATTAATTGAGATCGTCGACAAAATGTTTAAAGAGCAAAAGCGATCAGGAACAGATAATTCACTTCAGTAGACGCCTACAAATAAAGTCGATTTGTAATAATAATATTCACATAAAAAGTGTTACTTTGTTAGAGTCAGTGTTCATGACACACTTTCTATCAGGTGCGTTCTGATACCCCTGACTAATTGGGTCTAATTTATGAAAGGACAAAATTAACCTGTCTCAACACAGCAACAATTTATTCAGGTTTCTGAGTAATAGTATTTTGTATTTATGATGGAAATATGTCATGCAAGAACAAGTAGTCGAATCCAGAAAGGTAGAGAGAAGCTGGAACCTGAGGGTGCAGCTCCTCAAATTAAGGTATCAAGGAGTGATGAATTTCTCTCATCCCCTTCACAGATATCTATCCGGCAGTTCGCGATGTGTCAGTTCAGAAGTTATCGGGTGGAAGATAAGAAACTGGAGTTAGTTAAGGCAAAATTTATATAATTGTCCTGAAAATTAAAAAACAACCTCAAGACAGTAAATTAAATCCAATATAAAATCAACGTGTGATTATGAAGATTTTTAATAGATCACAGAAAATTACGCAAGGAATTCTGGCGGGTCGAAGAGAAGGGATTTTAAAGATGGAAGGAGATTATAATGTTAGAGATTAGATCACCGCAGCACAAATTTAAATAGATATTGAGCAGAATCAAGGCACTCGAAAGAGATAATAAATCACAGGCTAACATCTAGTTTCCAACACATTATAAACAATATAATGAAGAATAAAATTAATTAATTGCAACAATACTTTGGCAAGGACTCAGTAAAGATCTATGGTCAGAACAATTGAGAAAAGATAGAAAGCAATGAGCAGTCCGTTGAGAAAGTGAAGGGATTTTTAACAGTATTTTGGATGTAACAGTTACACACAGCGATATCACTATCTCCCATTGGTTCGGTAGATTCAACAAAGGTTCCAATGGGTCGAATATTTGCAAGTTCCCATCAACAATGAAAAGAATTTAGACGTCTGGAAAAAAAAAAACAGAGAGAGAGAGAGAGAGAGAGAGAGAGAGGCATTCTAGAGAAGTTGAATTATGGTCAGATTGATGAAATTAACATCTGTTTTTAATGTTGTATTCGTTTTCTGGTTATACCCTTCTTGACTGAAGCAAACAAGATGTGTATCAAAGTACACATACTTGGAAAGTGTATAATTTACTCATTCACTGCTCAAAGACCCAGTAGACATAAAGAAAGTTAAAAAAAGCCCTTCAAAATATGCGTCTATGATTTTTTTGGTGAAGTTTAACGCCATTTTCAGCACATTATACGCTATATGTGGCGGTCAGTATATTTTGGAGGAGGAAGAACCCTGGAATACCCTGAAAAGAATCACTGACCCAAAGCAAGCTATTGGCAAGCTTTCTCTCATACCAACATTGGTCGAGGCGAGATTCGAATTCACACATACAGAGCACTCGGCCCCTCTGGACCCATACAAATAAACAATACCAGTACATTTTTGTAGAACAAAATTCGATAATTTGGTAAATTCTTCTGCAATCTGTAAAACAGAAACTACGTTATTAAAATGATGATTCCACTTGTTCAACATAATGGATCGGTAACCAAAACTCATGAGAATATTTTAGAATATGCTAAATTTTTCTTCAGTAATTTATAAAAAAAACACGCGAAGTTGAACCTTTTGATCTCGAGACCGTTATTATTTTGATTTTTCTAACATAAATTATTATTGAATCAAATAATATTCAGTACGAATTATGCGTGTACACGTATGTATACCGACATCTTTTTCTGAATGTTTTTGTATCAGTCTGTATTTACGAAGAGAGATATAAACTTGTGAAGATGTGTATGACTATATGTATATAACTACACAAGTTTTGACCCATAGCATCATTGCAAGATAGTATACTTACAATCCGACACATAAAATGATGTAACATTAGAATTAAAGTATAGTGAATATCATTAAATGCAGTACGTTTTTCAATGAAAGTATTTATTTGATGAAAGGCTCTTATTGTCTCATTTTTACCCTACATTATATGCTGGACTCCTCCTTTTAACATCAACTGGATAGTGGACAGTATTTTATTTTCTATATTTAATTTACAGACATACAAATCAGCGGTCCTGAGTATGTAGAGAAAGGAGACACGATTACTTTAACATGCAATGCTTCAGGCATTAACCACCCACCGGAGGAGATAGACTGGTTCAGGAATGGCCAGAAAGTGTCATCCGACGTTGAAAATGGGATACATATTTATGAAAGGGTATCTATCTCTTTAAAAATAATAACCAGTATCCTGGAAATTGAAAGAGCCACCCCGGAGGATGACGGCATGTATGTCTGTCGGTCTTCAGATTTACAGCTTACAAGCAAAAGACTCATTGTTTTGAATGGTATGTTTTCCGTAACACAGCTATTGAGTCTAATTTTAAGGTCCGATTTTCAAGTTTGTAATCAGTTGAAATATAATCTTTGAAAGAGAAAACTACAGCTCTTCGTTTTAACTGAATCGCTTTCCCTCCTCTTTGACAACTTTCAATCACACATATTTACTGAGGCGTTGCCTATTCAATTATAGAACATAGAGGCTTTTCATGGATTAGTTAATTTTAATGTTCAATTTTTCGCACTAATTTGATCATTCATACGAAAAATATTTAGGGTACAAAGAGAAAGTTTCAATATAATGTTTAATTATTCATCACCTTTCCGCATATATCTTATTCAAATGAATATACACTAATTGCTTTCTCTTTTCTTTATTGCAGCCGGTACCTACAACGTTAAAAGAGGTATATCGTGTATTAGTCCGTTTACTGCCCATTGGAAATAATGATACTGTTTTATTTCGTAAATAAGTTAACTGGTATACAACACTACATATTATAAAGTATAACGGGTTATTTTCGATATGCCAAAAATTTTGCCTTTCTAGTCTAATTTCGATATTTGGATTTAAAACTCTTTGATGCCGTTTTGGCGACTTTTATTTTCTCGAAGTGAGATAAACCGCAAATGTGGAGAAAATAACAAAATGTTATAATAATCTATTTATACCATTCAATTGTTTATCGATTTAACAAGACAACGGTACTCGATCCTTTTGTCGTTTATTCCCAACGCTTTGGAGAAATATCGGATCATATCCTTCAAATAAAACAGAAAGTACAATCACTAGAGATGCCATGTTCCTTCTATTCTGTGATTGGAACCCGCCTTTCTAAAGATATATTATTTATTGGGATTGGAATAAATGTTTATTGGACGGTAAAAACAAATTTGGAACATTCTTTGACTGTAAGGGCATAGTTTGGTTAGGAAAGCGAATGAACGAGGAAAAACATCAAAAAGAAAGAGATTTATATGGACAATGTCTTTTGCGTGCCAAACTGATATGAGATAGTTATAATTGTGCGCCTCTAAGCTTTCTAGATATACTGTAGACGATTGCATACTTTACTGATTTCAAGTTTATTACTCATTTTTCTTATAATTTTTCTCATACTCGTATTGCATCGTAAAAATAATTTTAGGCATTGTATATCTGATTAGAGCTGCACATCGGTGATTTGGCTATTTTTTATACTTTCATCTGAAGGCTTACACATACACATATACACTGTAGATAGGAACTTGTAAGTTGAGAAACTTGCTTCCAATCATTTTGCCCTTTACCTATACTTGTGATCTTCTTGTCAATAAAATACGCTAAAAATAAAAATAATACATTGACTTTCACATTTTCAGACACAAACGATGGCAAATCGTCCCAATCCCTTTCTAGTTCTACCGAGTCCAACCAAAGTGTATACTTGGGGATGTTCTTCCTGCTCTCGCTGACTGCAGCTTCGGTCTATATAGGAGTGACGTCATAGTACTGATGCATCCAGTACCACGTGCAAAATCTACCACCATCTGTGCCTTTTCTTTCATAAATCAGGGTAGATACTGCATATGATGTTCGCGTGCAGTTTATTGAGATCTAGCGCGCTAATTATGTAACATAATTCCCCTCCGATAAATATGTCCCGAAGTGGGATTGACTACACAGTTGATAAATGGCGTTGGAAGTTTCAACCGTGTTTCACATGACAGAAATATGCTTGAAAAACCAAGAAAGCCTAAGATGGGTTTGGACTGTATATAGCATTTTCCAGTCTAGATTAAGGTGTTATTGGTTTTCAGTATCAATTTTAATCGCTTAAATATCGATGCAAATTTATTCGCTGAGCATGAGTAGTTACACTTTCAGTGTTAGATGGATATTTAGCCATGGGCAGTAACATAAGGCGGCACTTGAAGATGTTTTGACGTGTAGTGCACACTATGTGATGAAAGAGACATACGTCAAATGTAGTTGATAAATACCATCAGAAATGTGTGATGGCAAATGGCGGAGTATGACACTTGTGCATGTTTTATCTTGTACAATATGTGATTAAACAGGCCAATGCCAAATCTGGCTAGAAAATGTCATTTAACACGTGTTTGAGACACTTTGTGTAGGTAGTTGCCCTTGTACCTAAAACTATGCTTTGAAAAAGACGTATTTAAAGTCTATATATACAATACCATTACATATGTGTGGTGGCCAATAGCGAGTTGCCGCACTTGTACATATTTCATTTTGACCGTGGAGCGCCTACTTTTGATTAAAAAGCGGTATGTCAAGCCTTGTTACGTATATGTTCTGACCGATGTTGGGATAAAATTGTAGATCCTGAAACTGTTAACATATACCTTATGCAAAATATGCTTTCTTATTCAACTTTTGTAAGTGCTATTGCTTGTATTATATATATATATATATATATATATATATATATATATATATATATATATATATACACACACACACACCACATCCATTAAAAATAACAATGCTTTTAAAGTGCTGGTATAAAGCAATTTGATATACCAATACTATTCCGATATCAAATTGTAATCCGCCCATGTCGCAATAATGCGCATATATAAACATTCTTGCAACTGTGTGCTGATGATTACAGATCAATGATAAATTTCTACTTATTAATTATTAGTGATGTATGAAAATAACGATAAAAAATATTAATAATCCCGGTTTCAAAAATGAATTTAATATGGTGCACAATTTCATCGCAATCTTTTCTGCTTTCCGTTCCCCCTCCTATATCATGCATTCGTGCATAAGGGACAAAATACGCAGAAATCTCGAGTGAGAGAGAAAAAGAATCTGGACTGGGCGTAAACATTGAAACTGAACTTACAACAAGTAACCTACGAGAATTTGGTTCGTCATAACTGTAGGTGTACATTTTCCTTGGGATTTATCTACAGTGATTATGAACCAGCATACATACTATATACAGATATATATATATATATATATATATATATATATATATATATATATATATATATATATATATATATATATACAAGTTTGTTCTGTTACTTCAGGATCAAAGGTAAAAGTATGAAATCAGTTGAAAATTCATTTTGTACGAGAGATATGACACGACATGCATGAGAAAACGTCTGCGAATCAATTAACGGTATACAGTGTGTTGGATATGCCAGATATTGTATTAGCATCATAATTTTTTATTCATTTATTCAATGCTCATATTAATCGTTCCCGTTTTGATAACAATTCATCAGTTCAATCAACTACACAGTTTGACTGCCAGATATATCAATCGGAAACAGATAGGCGGGGTATACTTAAATGTGGTGGCCTAATGGAGCTTATTACACAGATAGCATGAAAATCATGAAAATCATCATCTTATTTGAGAATTTTTTTTTGTTGCTTAGAAACTTATTCAGAGCATGTTGCGTGTTTGCTTCTACAGATCGTTTACATTATTTGGAATCAATTTATTTAAGTGTTCATATGTAACAAAAAAGTCGCATTCTCACACGTTTTCACACTTTGGAATTCTTTTATTGATAATTATAAAAGACAATTTTAAAAGTAAAACCAATATGACAAATGATATTTTGCTTGCATTCTTCAGTTGATGTCTCAACTTGCATTTAATTATATCTAGTCTTATAATAATATATCTCGATTGTCAAAGCAGTGTTAATTCCTTGAAACAAAAATGTGATTTTTTTTTTTTTTCATCTTTGAAGTACTTCATATTCATTCCAAATCAGGAAGACCCTCAAGTAATCTTGTTCTCCGTCTCTGTTATAACGGAAATAATTTGAACACATAATACGATTCCTAAGCCTTGACTCACCCCGTCATTACCAGTCCGATTCCTATTGAGTCGGCTGCATGTATGTTGTCATAGTGGCAAGTTTAGGCTCATTCCAGCTATTTCATCACATAAAATTTCTTTTGTCCATTGAACTTGAAGTTCAAGGAGGTAATTACATTGTTCAGTTTACATCGACACATCCATACTCTGTGGGGTATTTCTGAGACAATTACTGTCAAAGGCTCTTCCAGCAAAAACAATTAAAGGCACACATGGCAAAGACTGAACGACAAGCTGGATAAGACTGCTAATCAGTCGCTCTCTTTTGATTGATCAATCGATAGCTTAGTTGATCGAGCGACACCTACTAAATTAGTTTTGGCAAATATATGAGTCAGTTAATAGATTCTCCAATAGAAATATTTGTGATAATTCACTGGAGTGAATCATGAAAAAGTATTTTCTTTTCACTCGATACGTATCGACAACTTTATCACCAAGACATTTGATTCGCAATTTGATTACTGGCTCGGTCTAGTTGTGATGTGATGTGATGTGATGTGATTATGATTTTTAACGTAGCTTTAACAATTTTTCAGTCATATCGCTACGATGTCTGCAGTGTGGCAGTTTTATAGTGATGTCTAGCACTGGGGCATCATGCCGCAGACATGTAGCATGATGTCCCACCCAGTCACATTATCCTGACACCAGGCCGACCAGTCCTAACACTAACCTCTTAATGCTGAGCGCCAAGCGAGGCAGCTGTTAGTACCATTTTTGTAAGTCTTTGGTATGACTCGACCGGGGATCGAACCCACGACCTCCCGCATCCGAGGCGGACGCTCTAACCACTAGGCCACCGGAGCGGTCCGGTCTAGTTGTAAGTATGATTATCTGTTCGCAAGAGTACCGGGTTAGAATCCCATAATATGCTTTGTTTTCTTCCATTTGCGTTCGATCTAGTGGTAATATACCAGAAGAGCTTATAGGATGGTCTGTCTATCGTCCGACAATCGTCTGTTGTCCGTCGTCTTTCCGTCATTAGCAAACGTTTGCTATCGCTACCCTTCCTAAACTACTTGGAGGATTGTTTTAAAACTTTAAATACACATTCATCCCATGTTCTAGTCGGTCCTAAGTATAAATGGTGCAGCTGGGACATCCAGTATGGCCGTCACGGCGGCCATCATGAACATTCTGTTGTCGCTACTCCTCCTGAACGGATGGTTATATCAACATGATGTTTCAATAAAAGATTTCTTATAATGTCTAGTTAGTTCTGAATGGATGTTCATATAAACTTGGAGTCTGTACTAAAGACGTCTTTGATATCTAGTTGGTCCTGAATGAAAACGGTGCTGTTCTGACGTCCAGTAAGGACGCCATGCTAGCCATCTTAAAAATCTTTTTATGGATGGTCATATCAGTTTGAGGTTTTCACTAAAAGACTTGGTAGGATTCTAGCTGGTCCTAAATCATGATGTCAATATGGCCGCCAGAGCAGACATCGTGATTAACTTGTTATTGCTACTCCTCCTGAATGGATGGTCATATCAGCTTGGACTTTCCACTTACCGATTTGACACCCAATATGGTCGCCATGGCAGCTAATTTGAAAATCTTGTTATCGCTACTCGAACTTATTGGATGGTGTATCAACATGACGTTTTCGCTAAAATTCATTTTTGATGTTTAACTTGTTCTAAATGAAACTGGTGTCGATCTGACAACAATATGGCACCTATGGCAGCCATCTTAAAAATCTTGTTATCCATATTCTACTTGAACAGAAAGTCATCTTGACGCGTATGTTTCACTAGAAAACTCCTTATGATGTTCTGATGGTCTTAAATAAAAAATGGCACCATTCTGACATCGAGTATGGCCTCCACATCAGCCATCTTGAAACATTTGTTATTGCTACTCATCCTGAATAGAAAGTCATATCTTGAAAATAGTGTTAGGTCTACTCGCCTTCAAATGGATGGTTTATCAACATGGGGTTTTCACCCATAGACATCGTATTATTATCAAGTTAGTCCTGAATGAAAATGGCACCGGTCGTACATCTAATATGGTTGCCAGGACGACTGTATTAAAGATCCTGTTGTCATTACTCCCCCTGACTGGTTGATGGTTATGACGTTTTTTTTTTTCTTTTCACTAAGTCCTAAATGGAAATGGTGCCAGTTGCACAATCAATATGACTGCCACAACAACTGTCTTAAAAATATTGTTCTTTTCACTGCCCCTGAATGGACGATCATGATGACATGGGGTTATTGCCACAAGATTTATAATGATGTCTACTTTGTCCTAAATTAAAATGGCGCCAGGTTGAAATTCAACATGTTTGCACAGCAGCTAACTTGAAAGTCTTTTTTCGCCCAGTAGAGCGTCATTCCTTTCAGGGGACTCTTGCTTTTTTGTTGGTGTTTTTTTTTAATGTGGATTTTGCCTTTACTTAGAAAATGGGCTGTTACAACTAATATTTTCCAAGCGAATTCACGCATACCACAGCAAAACATACATATTATATACTCAATCATGAAATATAGACAATGATGGTGAAATATATTTCATAGTTTGTCATTCTTCCAGTTTCACATATCTTTATATTTTTAGATGCGAAAAGACAAGAATTCCAATCATGCCATGCGACGCTTGATTGTGTGTGTTTATTTATGTTATACTTGAAGAAAAACAGGCACTTTATTGAGCATGAGCAATAAGGAGAAACTGAATAGCTATCATACAATGAAATTACGTTTCTGCCGAGGATATTTGACTCGACACCGTTTTCTTCTTTAGGAAGTGATATCCCTTTAAAAAATCTTCAGAACAATGTAAAATATTCCGTGTGCTGCATTGCCCAATTGGACTTGCTTATGCTGGTCAGACAGGGTAAAATAGTTTAGTAAAAATCAACATAT